>JAALXH010000222.1:0-54489 GCA_012977735.1 Fusarium tanahbumbuense
AATTTGAAAATATGGATATAAGAAAATGTCGCTCAATCTGCTACTGTAGCTCCTTCCCGCGAAAGCCAGCTCCTACCCTACGATAGGTCAGATGCTCTTGCCATTATCGTATGCGCCTCTTTCACTCTGTGCCTTCCGCATGAAAATAAACACCTCCGCCAGGGGAAACAATTTAATCTCCTCAGACGATTCCTGACGAAGACTTCATATTCAAGACTCTGCATCAGAGTCGGCCTCACAAGCTTCGCCTCCAATCTTCTTGGCAAATACGAAGCGGCAATTGATGTATCGATGAGCTTTCCCGTTCTTGAGACTCTGACAAGCCTGGGCGACCATCTCTTTTCTCTCATCGGCCGGTATACCCAAAGCAATCAACGGTTTGACAGCTATGACTCCGATAAGATCGACGAGATTGGCTGCCATCAGTGTACCAATGTCCTTTAATCCTTCATCCTTGGCCCAGCGGGAGATGGGCACTTTCTTATTTACCACCTGAACTTTGGTGAAACCAGCAGATATGAGAGCCTTGCGAACGTTACTCTTGCCATAGTTGGTACAGCCGTACTTTCGCATTCCTCGGGCGCAGGTATCGAAAAATACTCTCAACGGGTCGTCCTTCTTCATGGTGCCATCGTCGCAACAAATTGTGTAATCGAAGTCTTGGAACTCGATCCAACCGCCGTCTCTCATGTGTCTTCACTTGTTAGAGGATCCCAATCCCTTGAAGATGGTCACTTACTCATGAGCATTAGCTACCATAGCATTCAGGTCAAGAAGGAATCCGGCCATTCCCCTGAAGTGGACCAGATCGAAGTTGTCGCCATTCGCCCAATACGGGTCTTCGCAGTCTTCAACAAACATGCTTGCATTTGGCGGCATCGATTTGGGTTGAGTTGGCGATAGATCCGTGCCAATTACCTCCGCGTCTGGATATAAGTCGGCCACTTGGCAGTCATTAGCAAAGACCTCCTAATTGTTCACAGTCAAATATTTACCGTCCACTGCCCAAATTCCTGCAGGTTGTTAGCACAGCATCACAGCATTTGCCAATCCTCGGTGCACTTACCGGTTCCTGTGCCGATGTCGATTATCCTTTTCGGTCTATCACCAACATCGGACAAGAAGAGTTCGCCATCCTACAAATGAGCACTTAGTACAAGTCGCACTTCATTCTCAACTCGAACGCACGAAAAGGTGTTGCATCAAAAGATGGTCGTTTAGTTCGCGATACTGCTCGCCTTTGTCATTCGGCAACGGATATCTCCCACTCAGATAAGCGTGGTAACGTCTCCCATGGGAGTGTTCATAATCCAACATGCTGGGCGCCAACGAAGTGCAGCAACTCGAATCATCGTCTTGCTGTAAACACACAGATCTGTCGTCTTCAAAGACGAAGTCATACTCGTCGGTATCTTGCTCCGTCGGTGTGTATATCGTCTCGATCCCTGGCTCGGAGATCAGAGAGAAGGAGTGGCTATCACTGTCTTGCATCTTGCTCGTGGTTCAGTGGGTTACAAGTCGAGAACAGAATTACTCGAGGTACGCAGAAGACGGATTCAATACACTTTATCATTGTGTTGGGATGCTTGGCTATGGTGCGCCACAATGATCGTCCCTGTGAAACCGATAAAGTACACAAGGGATGGACAATTCTTACTCGAGGACATAATGCAAGAGGTCATGGGGATACTGCACGTTTGCTACCACGATGAAAACCCCCTCCTCTGACAAAGGCTTTGACCTCTTGGTATTGGTGAGATCAACTCATACTGCGGTATGTCTTTCAGCTGCCTACATACTTGTGCGAGTTGTTGGTGATAAGATATGCGGATGGCGCATAAAGGCAGTCTGCGATTCGACTGTTGGTCCAGTTTCTGAGTTGGGGGGTACTGTGTACTGGATGTTTGTTTGCTTCCCATGGATCTGATCCGCCTAGCCCTGCCGAACAAGGCCAAAAACCCCCCTCAATAGAGTCGAAGCTGAGACAGACGTGAATTCACCTTGAACACGGCAGGTATGCCACCAACCAAGCTTGGAAGGTGTTGGTGGAAACTGTTGGTTGTCGCCCTGCCATTTCAGCTTCACCAGAGAAGTAAACATGAACACGATTGTTTGACAGATGTCAAACCTAGTACAGGCTGGATCAGCAAGGATTCTGCATGGTGGTACGTCTCTTTCCGCTTCCTCCTGATCGAGGTCGCCTTGCCTATGCAACAAGGAGCCCTGCAGGATTTCCAGCCGTCTGCCGCCAATTTGCTGACCACTACGTCTCACACGCAGAACCAACAAACATTTCCGCCTCCGCGTCACTACTACCTACACAGTTACCGGGTATTGCCTTTCGGGTATCATCCAACATACCAACCAGAAGGTATGCGAGATACGTCGATGCAGCTAAGCGGGGATAAATAAACCCTCTTCCGGTTCTTGGCTTTATTTCCGGCTCATACAATCAGATTTATGTCTTGCTATAGCTCTGTGGCTTTGCGCAAAGTTATTTGACCACGGTTTCAAGATATTGCATATTTGCATGATGTTGCAATACTTTACACACAATGTTGACAAACCTGGCCATTGCAGGTACAGATTTATCTGAGGCGAAGCTGAGGCGAAGGAGTATGAAAGTTTGACAGGATCTATGCCGGGAACTAGGACAAGCAATCAGCTACAATCATGTACCTGAGCTCTGACATGGTGTCGAGTTCAACCTGTCGCTATAATCAAGTGTTCAGTATGAGTCTGACTGAAAGCAGCCCAACTTTCACCCGTTAAGGTGGAGCGACTTACTAGTCCCGGACCACAGAGGATCAACCATTGGCTTGCAGTAAAGAACTGCTTCTTACCACGGGCCTCCGATTTCAAGTCAGGCTCTATACAATAAATCATACAGAAAAGTTCTAGAGCTTCGGGAAACAAATGAGTGGCTATTTGTTTACATGGTCCTGGCTTATGCCGAACATCAAACATAGCACTTGGTCCACTGAAGATTGCGCCCAAATTTCATCATCCCTGGCGGTGTTTAATTATGGAACTAATCTCACCATTCGCCGTAGCGCGTTCCAAACCTTCCAGAAGTTTGATGGCAGGACGAATCCATGGAGCCGCACGGTTGTTTGACTGCTTATCGAGAAGTTGTGCTCTGACTCGGCGTTTCTGGTACTACCCTCGTCCAAAGATGGGGATGCCGTGCTGTACTGTACCGCCCTCTGAACTGTACCTGGATCATCCTGATACTAAATCCAGACGTTGTGACATCAAGAACAATGCTGCTAAGCTCGTCCCATCTGGCTGAGACTGTTTCATCCCTTGAACCATACAGCTTCTTATGCGGATGACTCGCCCTGATTCTGAGGTGCCGAATTGAATCCGAGCCCTGTTCATACAATACTGGTGAACAATGCCGGCGAAAACAGAAATTGGCATGCGATGGGCCGAAGACATATGCCGCTTCGGTTTGCACCGAGGCTCATGGTTCATGCTCGGAACGTGATAACGTTCTTTACTGTTTTTAGGTATTGAAAATGCACCTCATTTGCAGGCCTGTATGTCGAAGTGTTTCATCTTTGCACATCATAGCAGGGTTGTTGGATGATTCGGGAAGGCCGCCCCGTCAATGCTTCAACATCACCGCTTTGCCTCAGTCGCGACGGTCAGTTCATCCTACTAAGAACCATCTCCCAACAACTCAGGGTCCTCTTACACGGACTCTATTAGAAGGGGAAATAGCGTTCTCGCCCCGGATCTCCGACTCCATTTCAAGGCTGGACCGCCAAGGACACCAACCGTCATTTCATGGGCTACATATTTGACCTTCTCGACAAGGCCCGAATAGGCGTGGTCCAAGCATCAAAAAAGGCAGGCTAATACCAAGTAGCGACGCGATCCGACAGGACAAGTGCATTTCACGGTCTCCCAAGAAGCCTCTGCTTCTCAGCTCTAACAAACGCAAGCGCGTTTGTGTTTCTTCTCATACCTCCCCGCAATTATGTCATGTATCATGGTAATACCGACCGAATCCAGGACCCTCCGTAATTTGGAGGCTAGTCCCTGCTCACCTGGCATCAACTAGATGACCCTCGCTCTATTAGCTGGCTGCGTTGGTGTGGTGTTGAGAGTTATATAGTCTGGATCCTTCTCGTTCGCAATCATGAGTCTCATTAGCAAGTCTTTGGTGCCTAACGTTGTTGACCGACACACCAGTTTAAGACCACCTCGAAGATCTTGACCACGGGTTTATGCAGGTTCTTGCAGGACACACACATTGAAGTCATATATTCGGTCAATATTCTTTTTCTCATATATTCTTTCGACGCTTGCGTTAAAATTCTTTACATCTTTTCATAATATTTCACATCCCTCATCATGAGCTCCTCAAGGAAGTCCAAGATGGCCTCGAACTTGTCCGATGTCATGTTCACAAACGCTGTATACTTCCCCAACTACCGGATATACCAGGGAGATACGCCAGGAATGCTCAACTACAGTTGCATCAACCATGTCTATTACGCCTACGCCAGTGTTTCAGCAGATGGTGGTGTTTTCGTAAGTTTTTCTCTCAACTCTTGGTAGTGGATGTTGCTGACTCGTTTAGTTGAGCGATGAGTGGGCAGATGCTGGTGCGCCTGTTGATGGTGTTCAAGGTGGCTTAGGATCTCTGATGCACCTCAAGCAAAAGCATCCTCATCTTCGAGTTGTTTTGTCAATTGGTGGTGGAAACTCCTCAGAGATCTTTCCCATCGTGGCTTCGAGCACCCTTCTGCGAGACAACTTTGCTCGATCAGCCAAGGGCCTTGTTGAAGCCTCTGGACTGGATGGAATCGACAGTAAGTTATCTGGAACATTGTCTCAGTCTATCCAAAACTACACAGGAAACTGACTTTCTGAATAGTTGCATGGGAGTACCCTTGTGATGCGCAACAAGGCTATGACTTTTTGGCGCTGCTGGCAGCCGTCCGAATTCATCTTCCCGAGGAGCACTATGTCCTCACCGCTGCACTTCCTGCAGCCAAGGCTGTCTTGCAGTTTCTCGATTTAATGGAGATTGCCGAATACCTGGATTTCATCAACCTGATGGCTTACGACTTCTTCGGCTCGTGGACCCCCAAGGCTGGACACCACGCACAGCTTTACGCAATGGACAAGGAAGAGACCTCGGCCTCTTCAGGGGTTTCTTATCTCATGTCTAAGGGATTTCCACCAAAGAAGATCCTCCTTGGTATTCCGACATTCGGACGAAGCTTCCTTCACTGTTCAGGAGCAGGACACAAGTACAAGGGCATTGGAGGTGCTGAGGATGGTACTTTCGAGTACAACCAGCTCCCACGCAAGGGTTGCAAGGAAGTCGTCGACAAACGCCATGTGGCAGCACACTGCACGGGAGCAGATGGTGGCTTTGTGTCGTACGACAACCCCGACACCGTCAAGATGAAGGCGGGTTTCTGCAAGCAAAAGGGACTAGGGGTAAGTAACCGAATTGTGGACGATGAAGGCTGTGTCATAGCACAAGACCTACATTATTCCGTCTGACATTTATAATGGATCGCTAACAGCGGGTTTAGGGTCTCTTTTACTGGAACGGTCCCGCAGATTCTAAGGACAAGTCGAGAAGTTTGGTTGCGGCTGGTTTCCGTGCCCTACACTCGTCTTCCTCTTGAAGTCTTACCGCTTCTTGTTTGATTACAAACTGCTTTTTGCATGCTGGACGTTAGCGACACGGCGTTCCAAAACCTTGAGAGCGGGTATCTTCTGGCGCGGTGTTACTGTTTTTGTATAAATCTCCTTTGTCACGATATTATGGGAATGAAGGTTATGGTACGGAAAAAGGAAGGTCTTCTGGGAAGACCCAAAAATAGAGGCAAGGATATAGCCATCACGGAAATACACATAGACACAATAGACGGGGCCGGCGTTAACTTGGACAGCTGGATTGGATGAAGGCTCTGGATGCCCAACTCTGACTCTGCCCAACTCAATTTTTTCACTATAAGCTCGTCTGGATGGTTAATGCACAGTGACCCTCTCTTTGCGGCACACGACTCGTCGGTATACCAGATTAGTCTTGTTATCGTAGGAAGAATAAAGGTGATTATGTGACTGTTGAGTCAAATGAGATATAGATTTTGTTGAAGGGTGTTGAACAAGTCAGGCTGCAGGGAGCCAGAACCATATTGGGCAATAAGCGACAAGTCATGGGTGATGATAGACGTCAGAGTGCATGAAGATGCAGACAACTTAAACCGCGGTGTATCGAAAAACGGAATCTTTATCCGAATTTCAGGGTCAGGCTGATAATAAAATATTTCTGTACAAGTCATTACATATCAGAATGTCCAAGTTCAACTCATGTCATGAGACACCATGTCATGGAATGAGATAACGCCCTAGACGTAAAGCTTCAGGTAACTGGATAATCCATTCCGACCTGCATAAAGATCTGAGTCAAGTATGTGCTTCTCGCGTTAGTAGCCTTTGCTATAGACATTTCCAAGTGGCTGGTCCAGTCACATGCCAAGTCACGATACTCTCATGCAGCTCAAGTTAACCTTTACAACGTTGAGCCACAAAGAAATACGCTCCAATAACGGCCAGACTCTATTTACGAGGGCATCAAGATTCAAAGATACGCGAGTTTCATCTTTCATCTTTCATCTTGTCTAAGAATTGCATTTCCAGGGTGACAATGATTAAAACCTCGTAAGATGACTGAATTTCCCCGTCTCGTGTTAGGACTTACACGCTGTAGTATCCACGTGCCGATAAGATAAGCAGAGCTCCTTCCGTCATCCCATGGACTTGTCCTACAATTTCACAGCTCAACATCTTAGTTAACAAGACCGAACTACGAGTAAAGATGCTTCTAGCTCGGTCTTTTTATCCTTTTCATCTTAGAAGCTCATCTTGCCAAAATGTCAACCACCGATAGAGATCCGTCTCCCCCGGAGTCCGACGTCGGACCTTCACCTTCTGTCGAAAAGGTTGAACCTGATATGCCGTCTTTCGAACCGTTGTTTACGCTTTTGACGAACTCGACTACGAATACTACTGTTCACCCGCGCATTCATTACCTATTCTCGGACGATGACCACTCTATCCTTTCTACGCCCGTGCAAGATCCATCGCAGCGCGCGCTGGTAGTCGACCTCGCGCCCGCCCCCGAAGGTTCAGCTAGTCGCTGGGCTGTATCCTGGGCGTCCAGCTTAACACCCGATTTCGCGGTTACGGAATCCAGCGTCGCAGTGCAACAAAGCGAAGGCGATGAGACCGCCGGCGCGATGCTGCGCGTTGAAGGCGTTGAGCGCGAACCCGTTGAGGCGAGACCTGACTCATTACCTGGATCTGGAAGTGGCGCTATAGGAGGTGAGGACGTTGATGTACTGGCGGAGGATTTCAAACGACGGATGGGGGTGCTGAAGAAGGTTGTTGACGAGGGCGAGAGGAGACGTGCGGCGATGGGACAACAGGAAGAGACTCAGCCCATCATAGATGATGGAGTTGCGCCGGATGAAGCTGTGATTGACTCTGAAGAAGACAAAGGAAAGGGAAAAGCGAGGGCGGAGGACGATTGATGATAACACTGGAGACTTTGGATCGCCTTTGACAATTGTCGCAAGACTTGGATGAGACGTACCATCAGCAGTCTGGTAAGTTATTCATCCGAAGTTATCCGATACTGATACTAACATATCACCAGATGGAAATTCGATAAAACTGAAGCACCGATATCACGCTCAGTATGCATTGTGGATTATCAGTTTCAGGTGGACCAGACACCTTGGGTATTCAGGGTTACAGCTTGGCGTATGGAATTTGTTTGATAGGTTTGCGGGTCTTGCTAGACCTTCTGATTGTGGCATTATTTGCATGAATTATTACTCTCAACTCTTTAACATTGAGATACGTATCGTCAAAGGCGCACACAGCAGGTAAGAATAAGAAATGTGATTAAAAGCTCATACTATGAACGCCCCTAGCAAATGCAAGTAGTAAAAGAAAAACCAAGCCCAGACAGCGGCAGATTCAAGCCCGGTTATATCAACAAAAAGAAATCAGACAGGCGCTATCGGGCTATAGCAGCAGTTATAATCCAATGGGAATACGCAAAAAGACAAAACACACACAGCCTGATACTGCTTTTTAATTCCCTCCAATTCGAATCTTGTCGTCGGTTATATATACCCCGAGTTGCAAGATCTGAATGCCGTAAACCTTCACTATTCACCGCCCAACAACTAGTTTCGCGGTAGCTGAGGCATGTGAATTCTTCCTGCGACGCTCTTGATGAGCGAAGCCGCTTCACTGTCGGCAGCAACGCGGCGAGATAGAGAAGGCATGACAGCTGTGTGCATGATAGCGTCTGAGGCGGCCTCGATGGCTCGTTTGGCGTTGTTGTTGTTGTTACCGCCGTTGTTGTTCTGCTTGATAACAAAGATGTAGATGAGGACGATAATGACGATGACGACAATGATAGCCACTGAGTTTTCAAGTTAGCAAATTGTTGAATTGCAAATTCGAACCGGTGATACATACCACAGATACCTAGGCAAATCCACTTCTTCTTGCGTGTCTTGCGGGCAGTGTTGACAGCCACACCAATCTCCTGATTACCCTTATCCAGGTTCTCGACAACCTCCTCACCCTTCTGCTCAATCTGAGTGACAGCGGCCTCCTGCTGAACAACGAGAGTGTCCATGTCCTGGAAAAGCTGTGCGAGCTCGACCATCTGCTGCTCGATCTTCTGAAGAGCCTGGTGACGGTCCTGAACAGCGCTCAGGGCAGCGCGGGCGCGACCCTGGCGGTCACTCTGCATCATAGCCTGGCTGAAAACCTGGCCACCAGTTGTGTCCTCAACAGCAGCCTGGATCTCCTGCTCAGAAGCATCGGGGCGAACAATACGGTACTGACGAGCCATCTGGTCCTGGGTTCGCTTTCGGAATTGGGACTCGACCTGCTGGTACTGGGTAATGGCAGCCTTGAGACGGCGATCAATACGGGTGACATGAGGGTTGTTCTTGGCAGAGCTGGCCTCGGGGCTGGACTTGATGGTGCGGACTCGCTCGGTGAGCTCACGGTAGAGCGACATGGTGTCAGCGGAAAGAGAGTCGAGCTGGCGGTTGGCGGCGCTGGATCCTGAGCTGTCGGCATCGTCGAGGGTTCGCTGCTGGATCATACGAAGCTGCTCGAGGTTCTGCTCGACGGTGTCGATTCCGCGGTCAATATCACGGCACTCGTTAAGAATAGCGTTGGGGTTGCCATGGCCGAAAGAGCTGCCGTTCTGAGCAAGGGGCTCCATTTCGACGCTACCTATCCCTCAAGTCATGTCAGTATGTGGTGGAGGAGGCAGATAAACAAAGTCGGGAAGTCTCACCACCATAGCCCTGAGCTTGTGGGCTGTTATAACCACCTCCATTGCCGTAACCGTTGTTACCACCGTATCCCTGGTCAGGGGAGTCGTAGGGATTTTGGGCACCGTATCTGCAACCTAAGTTAGTGGTTTTGTCGAGAGCCGCGCGATTGAGGCTGGAACATACCCGTACTGTGAAAGGTTAGTAAATTGTACAAAATTGAAACATGGGACCTCGCAGGTGCTATGATGCAGAAACAAGCTCTTTCGCGCTCATTGTGATACGCCCAGAGATTGAATCTGCATTAAAACAGAATACGAGGACTGGAAAGGAGGCGCAAACTAACACTCATTGTAGCGACAGAGCTGTATAATGCGATTCTTTGTATAAAATTCACCCGATTTTAATCGAGGATCGTCGGTTTCGAGCAATTGATTGCTGTCGTATCTTTTCTTTTGAGATTGTTCCGTACCGTGTCCGTGTTATGATATTAAAGTGAGTGATTCTCGTCGCGCAGCAAGGAGAAAGGAGTAGTAGGGAGAGTAAGAACAATCAAGGAGAAACACAAGGGTCTGGCAATTCCTCTTTCTAGTGCAAAAGGAAAAAAGACGGCAAATGAGAGGGAAAGGTGAAAAGTGAGAGTAGGGGAGAGGAAAAGGTTAAGTTTAAAGAGGAAGGGAAAAAATAATAAAAGATCTTTGGAAATGAGACGTGATGGAGAGTTTGCAAGGAAGAGCCCAGCAGGAATGGAGAGAGAGCGAGCGCGAGTGCGAGATTGGTGCATTCAAGGTTGCAGCAGAAGTGGCAGTGGCAGTGAGAGAGTGAGAGCGAGCAAGCAGCCCTGCCTGGGGGAAGCATAGCATAGCACTTAGCCACTGAGTAATTAGCGGGTCCGTTTCTATCTGGGGGTGTACAGTAAGGGTAAGCCCAGGCTGTACCTTAGCTAAAAGTCAGGTCGTTAAGGGCGCTTGTGCTTGGTGGGACGCCGCTCACTGCCATTAGCGGGCTAGAAGATTACTCTTAGCAGCCCGCACCTTGCTTACTCCGTAGGATACCCCCTATGCAGGGTCCAATCGACTGTTACCAAGGATGTAAATCCGATTCCAGTCGAGGCTTTACCTACGTAAGAGATTTCTTGTTCCCGTCGTCATTGTGGCCTCTTACTAAAACATAGGCGATGTGGACAAAACCAGAGATGCAACAGCCAAAACACTTGAAGAGAACAAGTCTGGACCATCATGCGACACGAGACATTCAATTGGATTTCAAGAAAAAGAGACCTGCAGTAGTGACCGGGGCTATAAATGAGGTTAACATGAATGTGGTATAGAGTGTGACATGCAGACATATTCCATCCCTACATTTGTAGCGGTATAGTGACACTCATTATGCTCGACTTATTTTGTTGATGTCTCCTGAACAAGGGGTCGCTCCCTAAATAACAACTTGTGTCTCTTCATTGGCGACTCCCTCTCCACTGTTTCACATCTGAGCGGCTGTTTTCTAATTATCCTTGGATCCTCAAAAGTGCGAACAGCGAAAATCTGTAACAAGTCTGGTGTTTTATATCCTATGATCAGCATCTTCGGCGCCATCCGGCATTATCGCCAAGGATTCAAACTCTGATTCAACCGAATCGTTTCCGTCTTCAATTGAATTGAGTCTAAAGGATCTAAGAATCTCTTAGGCTGACTGAGCCTCAGCTCAGAAAATGGCGTCCACCCATTTCAAATTGACCAGGGTGGTCTCGAACAATCAAGTTAAGCTTCGCCGCGTGGGGCTTGAAGTGGCTCGTAGCGACATTGCCAAGAGGGAGAAAGAAGCTATTTGTGGTATTTTCGGAAACCAACTGAGAATCCAATTTGTTCACTTTTAGATATTGACGATCATGTGAATGTTTGTCTATGCCATTCTATACCGTACTGGCCCGAACGGTCTAAGCACCATCATAGTCCATGGCCAATGCCTCTCATAATCTTCCGTCTTCTGGGATCTTGTCTATGCTCCACCGTTCGTCTTACATACAGTACGGATATCCGTTCGTACATAATACACAAAGGCGGGACGCATCCTCCTCATTGAAGCCGTTCAGCCGTCTTACATCTCAGCCGCAGAAACTTACAACGCATCACAAGCTGACGCTCCACTAACTCCGTTCCCAATGGACTCTACCAGTCTGCTTAGGTTGATTCCGAAAATACTGGTTTGACAGCTAATAATCCAGATTTCTCGTATTGCCTACCAATTCGAACAGGAGCGGATGAACAGTACAGCTGTGTGCGACTCGTCCAACCACAACTACTATTCCATCGCCATAACTCGATGGTCTTTCAGCTCCAATCGAACTCCAAACTACTCTTTAACACCTGAATCTTAACCATGGAAAATATTCTTAGCCTGGGCATCCGGCTTTCTTTGTCACACCTCACGCTTCTCTTTGGTTATGCCAGAGCGTATGCGGACACGTAGCTGACGCTCATGTCCTTCGGTTGCTGTACAAGATTGCTGCGGTCGTACTTGATGATACTGAAGCGTCCTCGGCCTTGAAACTCTGGTTCCTTAACTAGAAGCTCCAGAGCAGCCAATGTAACTCCAATGGGGTGTCTACCGCAGACCGTGTTCTTTGTCTGTCTGAGAGTGGATAAGAAAGCGTCATGGCTACCGCTCTTGACGGCGTCCATGGCTGCCTCGTCAATTACTCGGATTGTTTCGTGGATAGGAGGATTGCTAGGCGCCGCGTCGGAAGAGCGCAACTTGACAAGGTCAGACGGCTTGTTCGAAGGGGAGTAAACTTGGTAGCTGAAGTTCCTGCCCCAATGGCAGAAGTCGGAGCTGATGATGAATGCATTCTCGGGGTCTTTGAAATAAGGCAGTAGGACTTTAGCATATGCCTTCTCATCGGACCCATCATTACTTCCAACCAACAATGGCACGATCTTGGGAAACTTGTCCGGAGAGCCAAATGTTTGCTCGCAGCGAAGGTAAAGGTAAGGCATGTGCATCTCCAACGAGTGTTCGCTCACTTCGTTATCTCGGGGCATATCCTCCATGTCTCCAGCCTCCTTAACCTCTCGAACCATGTTCTGGTCAACTACCAGATCGCCGAAAGGAGTGGCGTATTTACCAAAGGTTGCAGCTGCGCATCCTTCAAGGTAGTAAGTGTGAGATGGTCCCAAGACAAAGACACGCTTGGCTCTACTGAGGTCCAAACTCTTGTATGCCCATGCCGCACACGCGCCGGAGTAATCGTATCCTGCGTGACTGGTGCACGGTGTTGTTAGTTCAATAATGTTCAGAGCCTAGCGGCAGCTCAACTCACGGTGCGATCACTATTCGTGCACCGCCAATAGGCACAGGAACTCCATCGACAGTCTCGGGAACAGCCGCAAGAAACCCTTCGAGCTGTTCCCTCAACACCGTGGGACTATCCTCGTACCATGAACCGGCCTTTCGAGCTGGACGTGTCGCCATTTGAGCTGTGAAGTTGGATGAGTTTAAGTTGAGCACAGATGATAAGAGGTGTTGTGAAATAGATGATTGTTTTACAGTGAGGAAAGAGCTCTGGACTTGTTGATATAGATTAAGGTGAGTAAAGTGTGATGAAACTCTCATGATCGGGTACAGGACGGCATGGGGTGTACTTGCTGATAGGTAGCCGCCGTGTGTGCCCCGCCCCTTCCGGCGGGGTAGCTTCTACACGCGATACGCTCGATGACGATTTCAGGCTTGTTTCTATCAAACTACATAACACAAGGTCGTACTTGGCGGATGAACAAAGTTTGGATATCTGTTTGGACCAACCTAATGACATGCCTGTTTTGAGAAGCACAGCTTTTGTCGAACGCTCTCCTGGCAAGCACACTCTAGTTTGGCAGTAGAATACAAAAGCTCAACTGTCGCTCTAACTCAGATTACTAGATTACATGATCTACCTATGAATCGATCCATGACCCAGGCATTATTGGATCTTCTCTTTCTATCATATTCCAGAACTCACAGGCCATCCACTCAAACTCTGGAGCCCATACAATTCTCCAATCAGATGCTAACAAGCCAAATTCAAGATCCAACAGTCGAATAGGGACCCAGTGGTTCTCGTTCCATACTCCAGCACGCTGCCGCACTTTGAGCGATGCGCAATAATTAGGTAGTGTGTCTCTAATGCAATGCCTCGATGCTTCAATGGCATTCGAATCAAGAGCGCCGCGCATACTCTCTTTCAATATATCAGCCTCCTTTCTCCCATACTCACCCAAGTCTACTCCGGCAGCTTCAAGAGTCGATACCCATTCTTGTATCGACTGTTGAAACACAGAATCCCAGTGGAAGAACGATACGTCTGGTGAGAGATAGCAAAGTGCACCTCCGAGGACAGAAACAAGCGGTGTGCCGCTCCAGACCGGAACATGATATACGTCCCATGGGCGCACTGTCTCAACGCTGTGTAAGTCCTTCGGGGAAGCCACTGTGGCAACCAGTTGAGCAATGTAACTCCAACTATCGTTATATATAGGCCATTGGGCTGCTCCTCTTGCTTGCGGTATGGCCTCATCAGCAAACCGGATGCTCATTGCTATCGCAGCCGAATGCACCAAGGAGAGCTTTTCCTGGCTTGACTGGCTTACGTCAAAGCCCGTGATATGTCTATCGGGTGACAAGAGTTTTCTTAGGCTTCCAGCTGAGCCTATGTGAAATGATCCCAATCGAAACGCTTCAAGCCGGTGGCTCAGAGGACCTGTGTAGAAGTTTGGTAGGAACCTCTGCCTGAATATCATGGCAAACTCGTCTCCGTAAGCCCACTCTCGTCCACAATCGAAAAGGCGCAAAATCATGTTTGTTTCCGGTTCGTCGAGGTACGAATGGAATAGTTCGATTATCTTTAACCAGTCTTCCTCTGGCTTATGCCGGTCTGGTTCGAAGACCAGGGGTGTCAGGGGGCTCCTAATGCCAAGTCAGCCGCTTGATCGCAAACTCGTCGTCATGTTTCCAGATACTTACTCATTCACCATACCAACTCTGTCAAATAAAGCGTTTTGGAGTCCCAAACTCAAGAAGAGCTGGCAAAGCTCAAAATGCTTCGCGTTTGCTGCATACTAAGAACTGGTTAGTTTGTGTCCCATGCAATAAATGTCTGGAGCTGACCAACATATAGCAATGAGTGACCCTCGTCGTCTTTGTCGAGTGGAGATGCTTTTCTTGTATTGAAAAGTTCCAATACCCCGTCTTTGTCCCCCTTTTTTATCATCTTAATGACATCCGAATCTGATGAAATGATGTTGTACACCCTGTAGTTATAGGACCAGCCACCAAGTGACGGAGACGAGTGCAGTTCGTAGACAGATCTCGAAAGCCAGCTTGGCCATTGGATATATGCTTGCCATGCGCCAGTAGAGGTGTAGGCCATAGCAAAGCGGCCTATCCTTGAGGGGGTATATGTTTTCCTGAGTTTGTTATCTTGCTTCGGTAATGGTGAAAGCTGGTTCTTTCTGGTTTTTTGAACGTCGAGACATTCCTCGTCTTCGTTTTCAGTTTCTATGGCAGGCTTTTGACTTGGCTGCAAGCTCGCGTAGTGTGTTTTCAGTGTTTTTGTAAGTTGAGACGCGATAATTTCAGGTGTTAAGATCGTTAGGGTCCTGGAGTGTCAAGTATCAGCTCACGGCATCAGTTGGCGCCATCCCTTTCGACCTACATATTCCATGCTTGTATAGATAAATTGAGTAGTGATATTGACTCGTTCAATCTATGAGTGAGTCGATCTGTGTTGTCTTTCCCAATAATGATCTTGACGGCAGCAAGTTTCTTTCTCAATCCTTTCCGTGTATCCATTCGCATGAATAGACTCTCCGTATTCTCCATAAGTGACTTGAGGGCACTCATCGAAGCTCTCAGGTTGCCTTGAACGAGAGAGAAAGTCGGTAGCGTGCAGAAGGACTCCTGGTTAGGAAATTGCCTGTCCATCATTTCAAATATGGATTCATAACTCTTCAAGCGTAGTATCAGAGCCTCCATTTCGTCGGGAAGATCTTGCGCTTCATCCCATAGCTTCTTGGTCTTCCACGCACATTTGCCGATCTCCTCTGCGACTTGGATGAAAGCGATAATGCTTGCGGCTGCCTCCATTTCGAGAAATGCTGTGACTATAGAACAATAAGTCCAACAAAAATATTCAAAAACAAACAAAAATAATTTAAGTAGATAGTCAACTAGGTGCTGGGACAAACGTAAGTCATAGCAGACAGGAGGTTAAGTACTTCTGACAGAAAAAGCACTGCCTCGTCACGACCAACAGCTGATGGATTCTGTGCTCTGCGACACAGGCAACAGATGTTACTGAAACAGCAGATCCTCCAACTAGTCAACCAACTCAGCCAACTGAGGCCATCTGTATCGCTACCTGGGATGCCATGGCGCCTAAACGGTGGGGATTGCATGAAGATGGGCGGCAAAGTACCAGGGGACGGCAAACCGCAACAGATGCTATGTTTCAATGCGTGGGATCACATCATGTCCATCGTAACAGAAGCAATTTTACGACAAAGGCTTCCAGTACACACATAATGCAGAATCTGCCATATTTATTTCCATCGCCTATTCAAGTGCTCTTATATGAAGAAGAGGCTTTATGTCTGATGACTTTCACGAATCGCGCTTACAGCTGAGATGCAGAGTGGAAATGCACGCACGGGCGGCACGGGTGCGGGTACGGGCCGCTGAGGGCGCTAAAGATTACTGACTCGCTCCACCAACTATTTACCGCTGGTTGGGCTATTAAACAAAACTTGGCATTTACCCTACATCATCCTTTTTCCTATCAAGTAACTCTGTTTAAGACAATCATGATCTTGATGCAATGCAGCTTTAGTGTTTCTTTCAACCATACAGGTTGGCCAATTGGAATGTTTGTGTCTTAGATAGCAACAGCTTGCAGTAACGTACAACTCCATCCTTAACACGGCAAATGATTGTATTATATGCGAGAAACAACAGATAGACAAGCAATAGGTTGGAAGGTATGTACAATCAACGAACGACAAGCAATGGGTTTGCACGAACCACAACTTGGTTTCCTTAAAGGGAATGTTGCAATCGTATCTCAGACTCTCGGCTGAAGTGGAATCAGAGTATCAAACCACCTTTGAAGGGAGCCGCAGACAATGATGCAAGGCGTAGTCGACTTCCCGTCCCTTGGCGCATACAAGTGTGGTAGCCAAAAGAAAGGTTGTCTGTTTTGAGTGCGCACGCAGTCTTAAAGTGAGGCGACTGAGACAATACATGGCTTTCTACAGGCAAACCAAGGCTCTGACAAAGATTTGAACAAAGACTTGTCTTCAAGGCATGCAAGGAATGGTTGACAAAAGCCATTAATTAGTGTTTTCACTAAAGCAAAATCCCAATCCTGAGTTTCGATAGCAAGCTGCATCCCCTGAGCAGTCTGCAATGATCTTCAAGCATCTAGTGCCAATATTGTGGCTTTTCACGCAACCACTAGGAACGCATCCCTTGCCAATAATTGGTATGTGTCAGACTGATAGACAAGCTGAACAATCGAGGCTGGCTGGGAGTTCTTCAGGAGAGCAAAAGTCCGACCAAATATGATAGAAAGAGGCCAGCCTTGAGGGTTTCTCAATACGGCAGACCGGACCGATCGAGGTCCAGTTTATTAAATTACGGTATGGACGGTTTTGAGGGTAAGAGACCCACGAAGTGATGGATCTCACCGAGAAGAGACGCTCGGATGGGGAACAGAGATTTCGTTCTTTTTACGAAAAGAGATGAACATCAATAGATAAATATTGATATGTAGGCACTGCTGAGTTGGATACTCTAGTAGTACAGTCACATCAGAGTATCAAATCCCGAGGCTATACTGAAAGAGAAGTAGTCTTCCATCAATAACTGTGACAACTACCGAAAATAGAGTTTGGTGGTTTCTCTCTGTATTTCTCTAGTTGACTAGAGCGAAGATAGCTGAGCTATTATTCCCGAAGTCGGACCTGTAGACTTGTCTAGTGGCAACCGATGGATCCTTGCCGAACCGGCAGTACGGATTCTTTACCTCGCGAACTCTTGCTTAAAAATATCCCCGAACCGAGGGCCTGTCCTGTTCCATGTTTCGGAACAGAAACAGTGACAGATAGTAGCTATACAGAGTTACATTGACTTGCTATCTAATCCCTGTGGTTTCAAAGAAGTTCAAGTAAATATAGTTTCTCTTGTAGCGAATTAATTACCCGTGGTTCGATAGCTTTCAGTTAACATACTCTGTATTGAAGAAGCCTCCACTGACAGGAGGTGGACGGCTAGAACGGCTGTCCTAATTGGAACTAGCCGGGCTGATGATGTCTTAGTCTAGGTAGCTGCTGCAGCACCTGAAGATATCTGCTGCCCTTAGAACCGCCTGCACTGTACTGTACATGCACGTTTATTAACGTTTGCCACTAACTGACGAACCATTCAATGAAATTAATCAGCGCTTTGGCATGAATTTTTCATTCAATCTAGATCAATTCAATTCAATCCAGAACAATCTTTAACTTCCTTTTCTCTCCTAATCCCTCTCATCTTTGTCTGAGTCAATTCCTTTCCCCTTTATCTTGGTGTAACTCGGAGTTATAAAAGCCCACTCTAAACATCTGCGTAACTGACCCTTGCCTCAGCCTCTCGGCTCTCCCTTCCACAGCAGGGATCCAGCCTCCACTGCTCACAGGTCCCGTCGCATTCCGTCATAAGCAATTAACCCCAAAAGCTACTAGCTTATACTGAGTCGAGGTTGCTCGCCCGAAATCTTCTTCCTAACTAACTCCTTGGGAGGGCCCGCTCAGTCCAGATAATCGCATCCATATCCCATCCCATCCTTCCCCTCCAGCTTTTTTCCTTTCCTTCGTTTTCGTTTTCCCAGCTTCATCAACAACAACCACTTTTTTCTTTCTTCTATTCTTTTTTGCTACTGGCTTACGGCCATCTGTTTTTCCATCATGGGTATTCTTCAGAAGATGGCTTGGTCCAAGAGCACCAGGATCAAGGTCATGATCGCCATTGATACGGTCTTTTTCCTCGTAGAGATCATCTCTGGTTTCCTTGCCCACTCTCTTGCTCTTATGGCCGATGCCTTTCACATGGTAAGTCATCTATCGCCAAATGCGAATTGGATTACAAACAGCGACTGACTCTGCATAGCTCAACGACATTATCTCCCTTGTTATCGGTCTCTGGGCTGTATCTGCCGCGCAAAAGACTTCTACTGATGAATTCACCTTCGGCGTACGTCTAGACCCAGTCGCAATACCCTCAAGCATTCGATCGCATAACTAACCATCCTCCAGTGGGTTCGCGCCGAGATTCTAGGTGCCTTCTTCAACGCCGTTTTCCTTATCGCTCTCAGCGTCTCGATCATCCTCGAAGCCTTGACCCGATTCATCGAGCCCCCGGAGATCAGCAACCCCAAACTCATGCTTATCGTTGGTGGAACCGGTCTTCTATCCAACTTTGTCGGTTTCTTTGTTCTTGGAGGTCACGGTCACTCCCACGGCCCTGGCGAACACGACCACGACCACGACCATGATCACGGACATTCTCACGACCACGTCCACGATGCCGAGGAGGGCCACGCCGGCTATCACAGCTCTCTCGCTGACGAGACCGGTCGCGCCGCTGAGGTTCTGCCCGAAGGTGTTATCCAGCGCGCAAACGCTTCCCGTAAGAACGGCAAATCTAGCGACACCAACAGACATTCCACTCATTCACGAGGCCGCGACTATCATCGTTCCAGTAGGAGTGGACATTCTCGTTTCGCTAGTCTCGACGACTTGAGCATTCACCCAGCTAGTTTCCGACAGAGCATTATCGAAGCTACCCGAGGCGATGCCAATGAGGTCAGCGAGAGCGAGACCGATGCTGAGAACTCTCTGATTATGGAAGAGGACGAGGCCAATGAAGAGTCCCCTCTTCTCAAGGGTGTCGCTAAGAACGGCTCATCCCTTGGTCACAGCAAGAACGGTTCGCACTCTCACTCTCACTCCCATTCTCGACGACCCCGACGAGACTCTAGCGTTCACCACGGTCACCACCACACCCTCCCCAAGGATGCTACCAAGAAGGACAGTCACGGTCACAACCACGCCGATATGGGCATGAACGCTATGATCCTCCACGTCATCGGTGATATGCTTGGAAACATTGGTGTCATGGTTACCGCTCTTATCATTTGGCTTACCGACTGGCCTGGCAAGGAATACGCTGATCCTGCCGTCTCCTTGTTCATTACTGCCATTATTCTCAAGACTTGTATTCCTCTTACCCGGGGCACTGCCCGCGTTCTTCTCCAGGCCACTCCCGAGCACATCAGTGTCCCCGAGATTCGACAAGATATCGAGGCTCTCCCCGGTGTCATCACATGCCACCACATCCACGTCTGGCAACTCTCCGACACAAAGCTCGTCGCAAGCATGCACATCCAGGTTTCCTTCCCTATCGACTCTCATAGCGGTGAGAAGTATATGGAACTGGCTCGTCGTGCCCGCAAGTGCCTCCACGGTTTCGGTATTCACAGCGCTACGATACAGCCCGAGTTCTGTTTCGACTCCAAGCACTCTCACGATGCCGATGCTGCTGCTCTTTCCTACGATGGCGGTGCCGATTTAACTAAGGGGGATAGCTGCCTCCTCGAGTGTATCGACGACTGCCAGGCTCAGGGTTGTTGTCCGGCCGATTCATCATCCAAGGCCTCATCCACAAGACGAGCCAGTGAGTCGTCGCACAGCGCATCCAGTCCTCACGCGCACGAGCACAATCACGAGCACAGTCACAACCACCAGCACTAGTCGCTCTGGTATTCGACCTGGGCTTTAATACTCTCGCTGCCACACCCTTATACCAAATAATTTCCTTTCTTTTTGTCATAAAAAATCCAAAATAAGGTTCGGCGTTCTTATCGTGTGGGCTTTCTCTCACATGGCTATGGGGCTGTCTTGAGCACAAGATGTTGTGTGTCAGTAGTTAGAGAAGCGATGCTTTTTTGATGTATGATATAGCTGTCGATGAACATTGATTCTTTTGTATTATCTGCTCGTTCACATTCTGATGTTGTTCATGACCTTTGGACTTGGTGATCTTGTGCTATGTCTTATGCGATTTGTGCTGTGTATCATTGTACCATCGGGAGTATAAAGCAATGCCTGTAGCTATGCGTTAAAGAAACGGGAAGTAGTTTGTCTTAGTATCGAACGGAACCAAAGATCCGGCAGAGACACAGATGATCTATGTACACTGATATTGTAACACAGCTATCTCTACACCGATAGTCTAGTAACACACGATAACCGTTGTTCTCTACAGAGACTCGGCATATAGAGGAAGTTTGCCAACTGTCCCTACGCCCGCGTGTCGTATAGTTCTATCTATTAAAGTTTCTCATTAAAATAGTCATTTGAAAACATTGCCTTCCACTTTGCACCCCTTGTTAACAATACCACCATTTAAGCTATGAGCAATGACCATCGACAAGGCCATATCCTTGCTTAGCTTGTTGAAATGCACAACATAGCATTGATGGTTCGCATAGCGACTCAATGCATGAAAGATCTGAGATTAAGACGAATGTTGTGGAAGAACAGTTCACCACAGGAACGGACGCTTTGTGTCACTAGGTTACTGAGGTAGAAGGATTAACCATGAAGCTTTGGCTTAGCGCAGAGCTTCAAGTCTACGCCTAACGAAAGCAATCCATATTTGACCTTAATTCGTTGTTTGTTACGGCTATTAGTTTTCCATTCATTGACTTTGTCGTCGATGCTCCCGCTCAACCGTGTCTTGTAGGCAAGGCCATTCGTTCGATAAAGAATGAACAGGACTATCGAGCCAACTTGATGCTTCGCTAGTTCCATAGCTTCTTGAGCTCTTGAGCTTTCCACGGGTGGCTGGACGGGCGGTCTAAAAGTCGAGGTTCGGGATGCCCCACCATGAATGGCCATATCCAACGCTGCCACATGTCCAGCGTGTTTTAGTGAGTTTCTCCCCTGTAAAGATGGGGTAATTAGCGGATCTGGAGCTGCCCGCTGATCCGAGATGGGGCTTACGACAGCTATCATGACGATGTAAGTTTAACGAACCGAGAGTCAAGATTAGCGATTGCTTGATTCTTCCAAGACTTGTCTTATATCAATTGACTCAGAATAAACTATAGACATGCGCATAAGAAACAGTGACCTATACTAAATGTAAGGCTATCTTACTCTTGTGTGTTCAAGACCCTGCAGCTTGATGCGCTGCAAGTGCTACTGTAAGCTAGTGGAGTTTTGGGCAGCCCCAACTTCACCTAACAATGGATCAACCCACTCTTCAATCGTGCGAGAGGCCTTTAGATGATCCATCCGCTTTCATATCATCGTGATTGGCGAGCTTTGCCAACTCGAGGCGGTGACTACTTTTTGTCTGTTTTTTGTTTGTTCCTTCTTCCAATGGAGAATCCTTCCACTTGCAACACCATCCATCAGTCATCATGAGCGAGAAACGAAGTCGTCGTCACCGCGAAAAGGACCGCGACCGCGAGAAAGACCGTGATCGTGACCGAGATAGAGACAGGGAACGAGACCGTGATAGAGACAGTCTCCGAGTACCCCGCGCTCGTCCCCACCGTGGCAGCTCGAGGAACTCATCCAAGCAGTCTCTAGCTACTCACGAAGAACCTCGTTATTCCTCGGCCGCTCCCGCAGCTCCTCCGCCTTCCTATTCTTCGTATCCTTCGTATAACTCGAACAATCCATATGGCTCTTATGTAGGCTCAGGCTCTAACACGGCCTTGAGAGCTGCCTCGTCTCGATTCTCTCTCAACGACCAGTTCGCTGCTACTCGAAAAGAGTTTGACGCTTGGGACGATGATGGAAGCTCCATCTACGATAATGGGATAAATGAGGAAGTTGAGGAAGAGGCGGAAGAGGAGGAGGAGGAGGAAGAAGAGGAAGAAGAAGACTCAGACGACTCCGAAGCAGACGAAAAGGTCCCCGTGAAATCGACAAAAGGAAAAGATACACCGTTGAAAGAGACCAGCACTGCGCCTCCCAATTCAGTGGTTACAGACTCCAACTTCTACGACCTTTTCTGTCTCCCGCAAGACGCACAAGGGCTATTGCAGCAGCAAATCCGAAATGCATACTATCGTCTCTTCGTTCTCTTTTACCCAGACAGCTACCCCGAACATCTACGACCAATTGCTCGCCAGCAATTCCTCCAGGTGCAAGATGCTTTCGAGACGCTTATTGATCCAGCACGCCGAGCTCAGTACGACCTGGATCAGTTCGCAAAGGCCGATGATGGAGCGACAAAGTCAGAGTACGAAATCGCTTTCAGAGAAGCTGTTCAAGACCGCATACAAAACAGTGTCAGCACGAACTCCGACCTGGGTATTCGACTAGATGCATCTGAGTCTCTCAGCGGCAAGCCAAAGCTTTCCATCCTGGACTTTTCCTTCAGTCATTCCGTCACAGTCGAGCTTCCCAGAATGCAGAAGTTACTGCAGCCTGGAATCACCCGGATAGAAAGTCTCACTTCCAAGGAGAAGGAAGCAACCGATGGCCCAGCACAACCTGGTATTCATGTTGCTACGCCTACAGTGTCCATCACTGGATCTACGTATGGCATCGCAAAGGATCTCTCATCGGTGCCAACATCGCTCCTATACGACCGATACCAGCCTCTTTTGCCCCTGACGATTCCCAGGCAGAGGCTCATGCAGCTTGTTGAGAACAAGTTTGCACCATTGACCACCCTTCAGTACAGACAAGAGTTCCTCAATCGCTCGATGTCTCCATCGCCGGACAAATTCAGATGGATCAAGACTGCTATCGAAGTGGAGGCCGATGTTTTGCCTGAGTTCTCTGCTAGAAGCCGTTTCTATCACCACTTCCTTCTGCCCAAATTCACGACCCCTACCATTGCTGAAACTAGCATTCAATCTTCACGGGATTGTGCCTTGTTCCAACCCCGTGCTGCTCTTGGAATCTACCAGATGATGCGCCATGGTACAGGCTTCTTCCGCGCAGACAGTGGTGACTGGGGCTATGGTTCTGATCAGTACTACCGATTCTTCTCTGAGCATTCCACCATCAACCCAGACTTCTTCAATGCTGAGGCCCCCGGTGCTACTCCCAGCATAGAAGTCGGTTTCCGCACAGGACTTTCAGACAGACTACCAGCCCCAGGTGCCTCAGATTCTACTGGTGACGAGGGAGGAATTCGGGGTCTTGACTACGAGATTAGCACATGCAAGCATGGAACATGGGCTATCTCTGCTTCTGCCACACCCACTTCAGCAGCTGGTGCTTTACGATATAGCAAGGATCTGGATCTGCCTTTCCAAGCTCCGCCAACGTCCCTGGACCCTGGCATGTCTAAGCCTGCACGTCTAGAGGCAGAGCTCTGCTCAAACAGATTCCAAGATCAATACTTTGCTGTCCGAAACCTCTGGTCCGTTGGCCGTTTTGCACGCATCGGTATCGAGGTTGGTATGAGCTTGCACAACCTTCACCTCTCCGTCTACTGGTCTCGTCTCGGTCAACGACTCAGTCTTCCCTTGCTCATTGCGCCGCGATCGCTACTTGGGCCACAGGTACTCTTCTGGGCTGGCGCATTGCCTTTTGCTGGTCTTGCTGCTGTGCAGCTTGGTCTGAGCTATCGCCGTCGCCAACGAGCTTCGCGTGGTCACCGCCGTGTTCGTTCAGATGTCTCTTCCACCGGCAAGCCTGTCGCCATTGCTCGACACCGATACGAAGCAGACAACGTCACTACGCTCCTCGCACAGCCCGTCGAGGTTCGCCAGAAGCAACAGATGTCTCTTGGAGGACTTGTGATTATTAGCGCGAGATACGGCATTCCCAGTGACGACGGTTTGCTGGTACCAGGCGACGATGTTGCTGATGTGACAATCGCTATTGCCGCCTTGGTCAACGAACCTACCTACGCCAACGGACCTGCCTTGGTGATTCCTGAAGGCGTGCGTAAAAGCCGTTTGCCAGGCTTCTGGGATCCTGCGCCTGGACAGGAGAAGGTACTCCGTGTGGAATACGTGTTCAAGGGCGAGTCAGGCTTTGTCGAGGTCGGCAACCGTGACGAACTCGTTCTTCCACCTCAGGCTTAGACGAGATGGCTGAGCTCACGTATCTGTAGGTGTATACAGAACTATGTGTTATGACGATCGACGAACAACAAGAATGAAACGAGAGGTATGGAAAAGAAAAAGAATAACGACATTAAATAGTGGACGAGATATGATTGCATACATAGGTGTTGTATCATGGCTACAGTACTACAGATGATTTGCTTGGTAGATAGAAACATACTTGGCTTAAGAAACCCAGAACAAATACAGCTTTTCGATTCAAGGCACGATACATCGCGATATGTTTCTTGGTAGAAGGGTGATGTCGACTGCCTTATGGCACACTACAGGACTTCAACTCTACTCGACCCAAGTGATGAGGCAGAGTGCCCGCTGTTCAGAAAGATTCAATACTCAATATTGGATCTTGCATCGCCAGGTCATAGTTGCAGTGATACAAGGCACTTCCGTCTCGATATATCGTCGTTATACACCATGGCCCAGATACATGCCTCTCAGGGGCTTCATAACACATTGCCTTTCAATGCAGTTGCGCATCACCTACGAGCGGTCATATGCATCGGACAAAAGAAGTAACATGGCAGCTCCCCAGTGGAAGCCTGTGCTAACTAACTGTCTTGACTAGAGTTCTGTTCTCTTTCAGTCAAGTACATCCAGAAGTCACTGGAGTGGACTCACGGATTCATTACTCGGCGATCAACTACAACAAGATGAAGACCACCAAACGGTATCGTCTCTTACAGACAAACAAGCAAGTACCTACTCTTAGAAACGCACTCTAACAATACAAGCTGTTGCGCTATGCCACTACCTGGTATCTGGAGTCTCTTCATGGCCCTCCGAGTCCTCCCATGACTTCCCTTCAACATCCAAACACTTAAACACACGCCTCCCTCTAACAAAGCGCATGAACCAAGACCTCTGACCGACCCAAAAGACGGTCGTACCCAAAGTCCCTATCAATCAATAACTCATGCACACAGCATCCATCACACCTGTCAAAAACCATCACCCCCATCGATTGGAACCACGACACCTATCCTCAGCGCATCAGAAACACCAATCATAGCACTCATCCAGCCCCTCGGGAGAAGTGCTGCAAGCATTTAGCCCAGGGTCGCTGGGACGGGCCAGCCTGTTTTGGAGTGCGCTGCTGACGGTTTGATTATGGGAGACTGTTGGTTCGGGTTACGTGCCTTATCTTGGTTGAGAACAGGTTTCTCTGAGCATTTTGACAAGGATACAGAAAGGGTTGTAATATTTGTCTGGCCATTAAGCAAAAAGACGCGCTCATATACGATAATAACAACAACTCACCATACAACCTATACAACTACCAATATAACCAAGTCCAACTTCCCTAACCTATACCATCACCCAACTCATCACGGCGGCCCGTAGCGTCAACCCGTCCCATCCATCTCGCTTCCCCCAACCTCCAAGAGCGAATTACTTTGCCTCTGTTCTCTTCACCTGCGCTGTGCCGTAGGAACCGCCCTGTCCCCGGACAACTGCATCCCGTTCGTTGCACATGCGCGACGTCGTACAGCGCCTCGTGAACGAGTTCAACGGCATCTAGGATTGTGTTGTGTCACTCCCACGGACGATATG
Organism: Fusarium tanahbumbuense; assembly: GCA_012977735.1. Lineage (NCBI taxonomy): Eukaryota > Fungi > Ascomycota > Sordariomycetes > Hypocreales > Nectriaceae > Fusarium > Fusarium tanahbumbuense. The sequence continues at coordinate 26,065 of JAALXH010000222.1, forward strand.
CCCTGATTTTGCAGCCCTATAGATGTTTTGATAATACTGGTGTACCTTGATTTTGGAAAAACATTGTGCATGTTCCATTACTGCAGTCTTGATGCTAGTCGGCTCTAGTATCATGGCCAAAAACACCGCAAAGTAGATTTCCATGTTTCCCGTCTTCCTTGGCAGCCAAGTTCATCGATGAAGCAGAGTAATCGCCGATTAGGATGGTGATTCGTATGCAACCTTGCGGGGTCTGTGCTGTAGCTAGAAACAAGTAGGCAGGGATTATACCAGATTTCCACGATAATTGATGCTCTACTTGGGTAAAAGAAGCGTTTCAGCTGCTTCGCTTATCAACAAACAACCACCTCAACCGTGGTCTTCTTTGAATCCTCTATTGGATCCTGAACCTGCATGGATCATGGGTAAAGAAACAACAACAATCAGCCACACTTGAATCTCCCCGACCAGACCAACAATGGCGCCACGAAGAGAGTGTGTGGGCCTTGATCCTATCGGAGAATTCAACACTTCGGATATCGACCTTTCCGTTTGTTTATTGTTATTCTAAGAGTCTCAACTCTCAAATCATAGCGCAGAAGAACCTGTTGATCATCCTTGCTCTGTCGTGGCGCAGTACATATTCGATGCATGCAGTTACAGTTGCAGTTGCATTTGCATTTGCAGCACGCGAAACAGATCTCTTGCCTTTGCCTTTGCAGAAGCTGGTAAACAAGAACCATCTTCTTGGTATTCTTCATCCAAGAAGGACTGGTACAGAGGCAAAATATCTCGTAGAGTCGTAGTCGACAATAGCTCAAGCCACAGACTAAGGCGCGCCATCCAATCCGTAACTGGAAATAAAGAACCGGAACCAGCAAGCCACAGTCCAAGTACCTATCATATGTCAATGTCAATCAATCTTCTTTAGAGTCTCTCTTTGTGCTTCTTGCCTCCTCGGTCCACTCGGCACATGGCATGAGCTATTTGATTCGATCCAGGTTACATCGCATTTGCGTAGAGCTGTTGAAACAAACATGGGGAATCGATTACAATCAAGAAAACTAGCGTTGACAACGCACGCACGACCTGGGATTTTTTGGTGATACGCGGGCGCCTCAACGGCTAGAGGTGTTCGTACTCTCCAAATCGCCTGATATTCAAGAGCTAGTCTTGTACCCTGAGCCTTGCTAGCTCATCGTCGGGAACTGAACTTACAGCACGATGACACTTGGGCGTAAAGCTCTAGGCCATTGGGCTTGCTCGTGTTGACAGCCCGTCATGTGCTGTCACCCGAACTTGAGACTGCACATGCCGTACCAGGTTCGAGACTTTCATGCGAATATCTTCATCGTTCATATGTTTGTAACTTGAAACAGAAGCCAGCAGAAACGCATGGTTGTTGATCAGCTTGATTCTCAAATCGCGATCATGAACCCCACAGGTCCCATTTCCAGGCCCATTGCGGGGATGAACCAAGAAAAGAAGACGACGAACCGTATGACCGCCGCACGAGCCAAAGCTACGAGCGAGCAGGGGTACATAGACGCTCTGGCCAACTCAACGGGCGAAAGATGCTCAAGATCGTAAAAACCGCGCTGCAACTAACCAGAATGCTCTTCCGTCATCGCGACTGGTCTTCTTCATGCCTCCTGTGCTCTTAATCTTTGTCAGGTATGCGGTATCTGTCAGTGTTTTATCCGACTCGACAAAACGCTCCGCGGGCCGTCAGTCGTGCAAAATGTTAACCTGAGTGGTAAGACAGGCAACTTTTGAATCAGGCAAATCGTCGCTCGGGCTCGCCTATATTGGACCCCTCCTCTCGGTGGCTGGCCTACTGGCGTTGGAGATTCCAGCTTCCGACATTGGTGTCTCGAAAAAGCAAACATGGCGATACCATCAGCCAACCAGACGCGAGATCCCGACTTCACCACTGATCCTCAACAAGGCTGTGCCCTGTCAAATCTGCCAGCGCTATTGTCTGACAGCGAATTGACTCAATTGCGTGATAATTATGTTTACGGCTCGGCGAGTTCGATGAGCCTCCCCGAACATGCCCTCATTGGACCGAATTCGGTATTATCCGAAGTCCAACTATGTCAATCATTCCAATTGATCAATTGACGTCTCTCGTACAACATAGCGCCATGCTACTGTAAATCCATCATCCTTTTCTGCAAATCCCATCAAAATCGCCATCATCATGAACCCAAAAACACCAACATGTTCACATGCATGGATAGATAAGCATGGATCTGCGGAGGGGGACGTTCGCGTCAACAACCGACATGTCCATTCTCAACGCTGATAGGCCGCTCGGTCATGACCATCTTCACAGCCTCCCACCTCTAGCTGACAGTTTCCAGTTCCTGAAAGCCGGCTTTTAGCCCGACTAGGCAATTGGGACTTGATCCGCAACAGGTTGGTAGGCAGGTAGCCTTTGGTAGGGCAGACTTTGAGAGTAGAAAGTGGCGGCTATCAACCTAAAAATGCCAGGGGTCGGCCTTCAAAGACGAACCATTGACTGCAACTCGTCGTCATGAAAATGCATGCAAAGCTGGAAACCAGTCCTTTTCGGGATGTCTTCAACATTTGACTGGATGGTCGGCTTCTTGGCCTTGTTGGCTTGAGATCCAAGATCGTGGGTTTGTGCGAGAGCTACCGTACCCTTGTCGCTCACTCGCATCTGTCTCTTTCGGATGCAGAACACATCCCGCTCGGTGTTTCTGCGTCTTATCTCCATGCCCATGTTGATTGTTTATGTTTATTTTGAAACACGATACCGCGCGCGATATAAGTTCCATTGTCCGCGGCAACATAGTAACTACCAATTATTGCTTCTTCTCAACATGTGATGCTGTTGGGCCACAGATGTGCATATTCTGAAGCAGATAACTTGGTAATTGAACATTATTTCCGGGCTCCATCCTTGTAGATTTGGTTGTGACCACTTGGCGCCATCTTGAGCGTCAAATTGGTGGGCAACACAGAACATCGAGGTATGAGGGCATCAACAACAAAGATGCGGGGAAGTTTCAAGTGAAACGGAACGTCAACAAGCCCTTTCTGTTGGTGTAGCGGGTGAATCAGTTTGGGCTAGATCATGGATCTTACTCACATCATAAGCAGATTGCTCAATTGAGAACAGACCAATGAAATAACGCATATGCATCCCCGCGAAACTAGACCCGCAAGTGGATCTTACCCTGGAGAACCGCAAAAAAACATGGCTTCATGTTTGACAACTTCAAGACTTGTCCATTCAAGGGACCGGAAGGGTCTACTGAGACATTGCAACGGAATGTCGACCCTGGTATGGTTTTGAAGGGTCCAAGGGTGACTGGACAAGCAAACAGATTCGAAGAGGCCATCCAGGCCGTCTTGAGCCAGGGTTCAAAGTGTGAAACAGCTTCAGTAGACACATATCAGACTCAAGTTTGATCAAACTTTGGGCTTGCATGAAGGCTCAACGGTTGACTTCAACCGCCAACACAGAGTCTTGTGCAGAGACGAAGAATGTTTGTCCAGGTGATCTACACATACTTGCCCTGAGGGTCCACTGGACCCTAGGGCCAGAACCCAGTTGAGATAGCAACAGGTTGAAGCTATCACGAAAAATCTCTTCCGAGTCACTTGGCTCGGTTTCCTCCGTCGAATGGGTCTCAAAAGTTTTCCATACCGACATTCTCCAGTAGCATACGTAGGTAGCATGATTTCAAATGCATCGGTATTCTTGCGGGGCCTTTTGTTGAAATGTTGACTGCCGGGGTTCGTCTCTTTATCGCGAGTTGCCGAATAAATCAAGACTGAGGAGTACAGTAACACCGAGCACTAAGGCAGGGTTTGGTGGCGAAAATAACCATTCACCAGAGAAACGCTGCGCGAGAGAGGAGCTGGTGAGGGTTATTAAGTAAGTAAAAGACGTATCTTTCGGATGGGGGAGAGTTAAGATTTTCATGCCTATCCGCTGCAAACGTCGTTGAAAAACGCGAGGTTGGCATGGCCAGTGGATACCAAAAAGGTTGCCCTCTAAGCTTAGAGGTGATAAAAATCGATAGCCTAAGCGCTGGCGTAAGCTTGCATAAGGTGACCAAGCTATTTCGTCTTTCACGTTCTCGATCAAGATTTCTGTATCCTGATGACACTTTTCTCTTCGGAGCCCGTGGCCCGTTTACCGTGGGTGATGTAGTTCCAGCAAGCAAGGTATTGCTTGGCGGTTGGTAGGTTAGAACCAAGTGGGCTTTTTTGCTTCCTTCTTTCTTTTGGTTAGACTCCCCTTGCATTCGTTCGGTTCGTGGAAAGAGGATGGCGTTTCCGTAGAGGCGTCATGGATCCAGTTTGGCTAACCTTGCCTTGCGTCGCTGTGGTGAAGAAGCGAGGGATGGAGTCTGGCCCGCTTAGTAGCTTAGGGGATCATCTCTGCGGCAGGCCGGCAGACAAGCCAAGGCTTGCATAACGTTTGGTCACGAGACCCAGATTGGCGTGGTAGGTGGAGGAGAGAGGCGTGCACAGGAGTAATAAGAGACAGGAGTCAGGATTGAGATTGATTGAAAGGAGAACCTAGCCAAAGAGAGAATCCGTAAGGAACGGAAAGAGCTCTGATGAAGCGCGTAAAAATGGACCCTGAAGGAAGGTACAGTACCGTAATTTAGCGTATGCTTTCCCATGAGGTGTGGGGGCAGGTGCGTGCAAGTGCAAGTGCCAAACCAAAAAAAGAATGGTGCTCGGGTGATTCAGCCTCATTCCACTGAGAACCAGTGGCCAGTGAGAAGGAGATAAAAGGTGCCGTCATTTTAGGTGGGAGGCTCCGCTTTATGGAAGGCTTCTGGAACATTTTTGCATTGGACGGCCCCTAAAAAGCTGCTTGCTATCCCAAGTTAGGTACAGCTCCAGGATTCTGACACGTGCATTTTGTGCTTGGTGTTTTGTGCAAGTGCAATTTCTGGATCCCTCCTGTACCTACGGAGTCGTGATCGTGGATAACTTCAAATTACAGTATGGTCGGGGACGAGATGGAAAAATTGACAGATGAAGCGGATTAAGAAAAACCGAATCTGCAGCCCCATGGTCCATCGAGTACCACTCTGTCGGGCAAACCAGATAAAATGTTACGTATGTATTGAATCTGAGCGGCTCACGGCAATTGTCGAGGATAGAGAGAGGGGCTGTATCCATCGCCGCGGGCCGGAGGAAGAGGAAGAAGAAGAATAGAGGGTAGTGAAAAAATCCACTCCGAACCACTTTGGTGACATCCGCAGTCGCGGGTTTCAGTCCTCGGAGAGGTAAAGATCTCTCACCCTGAATAAAGCTTTGCTCTCGTGGGTCCGGCACGAAGAAAAAAAGAGTGGATGTTCAGTCAATGCGTGCAACATGATAACCAACGATCAGTACGGTAGTGATACAGTGAATTCATGGAAGGGAACGGCCTGTCTCAGGAGGTTTATCATCTGTCCAATGTCCGCCCTGGGCTCAAATTTTATTAAAGTGATTGTTGGTCCCAGCGCCGAACCGCAGCATCCGCTCAAAAGGTGGAAATATGAGTAGTCAGCAGTAATAAAATCGTTTGGCTGCGACCGGACAGCTTCATGCGAAACTAATGCTGGTGTTGAAGAAGAAAAACTCTGCTCGGCGATGGTCTATGTTGGAGATGGAGTGGCCGAAGCGAAACGATGCGATGCAATGTGATGCAGACTCCCTCCCTACATGCTCCATCGTGACAAGCCTCAATATGGCATGGGCGTGGAATATCTGTTGGTGATGACGATGATGGTGATAATTTTATGTATGTACTTGTCCAACTCCCCTGGTGTATTGTAAATTACAGGCGGCTACTACTGTACTGTAGGACTGGGACTACCACTAAGCAGGCACAAGGTGCTGTAGTGTAGTGTGTAGTGTAGGTAGTGGACTCCTCCATCTCACGCGTCTCGCAGCAACCCATGTACGTGGAACGTGTATCGAGCTGCAAATCATCTAAAAGGCTCGCGCGTTCTCCAAGGCGCTTTTTTGGCGTTTATCTCACAAGACACGTTTAAAGAGGGAAAATGGGGTTGGGAATGGGAATGGGAATGGGAATGGGAATGGGGGCGCACGCGAGCAAGGGGACGGGGTAGATCTTAAGGGTCTTTTGGTTCCAGCTACAGGCTTACTACAGGCTACAAGCTACAGGCATGGATGGATTTCAGTAGGTCGGGTGTCAAAGTGTCAGCATCAGCGTCTCGGCTTGGGCGTTATTCGTTGACGGATGAGTCGAGGCGGAGGCAACGACGCAACACTATGCACGGCAGCAGGGCGAAGCGAGGGATGATGATGTCTGCGTCCTTAACAAGAAACGAAAAAAAGTTCAAAGTCAAATCAGGCTGACGCCAGAATCAAGCAACTCGATCCGAGACAGACGGATCAACGTGTCTCTGACTGTCTCGCACCCTTACCTATTGTAACTTGACCCTTAACTGTGCAGCACCAAGACTTACAGTACGTATCTTATACAAGTACAGAATATAGGAGAAACCTAACGCGCTCTCCTTCAGGGGAAAAAGGAAGTTCAACATACGAGGACTCCCCTAAAGTTAAGCCTCGTTTCTTAAGTGCTTGCACATCCTGACGTATAGAATTCTTTGTCTGTTGCGATCGGTGTTTCTGCAACATCTGACAGTGGCAGCACTTCTGCAAGCCTTTCTGCAAGCGTGCCGTACGACGCATACATTACTTAGCCGTCCCGAGTAATACATGAACGAGGTTACTGTTACTGTTACTTACCGGCTGCTTTACAAGACAAGACAACTCCTTCCGAAGTATTGCGGCTCTGTTCAAGATTCGATACTTTCAATCTCCACCGTTTCACGGGGATATGCGTAGGAGCAGCCAGTCTCTTGGATGAATAGAAGGGTCCGAAACACGCCAGGTCATTGTTTCATCTCTTTTGCCGTCTCTGGGGAGACTGTAGCATCTCGAGAGGCAACTGAGTACCCACGTTAATATATCTCCATCATGAAGTCGCTGAGCCTGAGCCTGAGCCTGAGCCTGAGCCCAGAGTAAATCTAAAAGTGAATGCGGGGCAAAGCCACTAGCTTACTGCAGTTGCAGGGATCTAGGCTTTAAATGGAAAAGCATTTCGAGGTTGAGGTTCAGGTCCACCGGGTTGAAGACGTCAGTGAGGGAGGGAGACTTGAAACTTACAGCTCAGATGTAAGGAATTAATTGAGGCCAGAAGAGTCAAGGACGCGAGGTTGACGCGGTGATCGATCGGGTTTCCAGATATACGGTACATTATAGATTTGAGGCAGAAATATTGAATCTGGTCTGACCATTGACGCACGCTGAACGATAGGCCAAAAGCCACTTTTGCTAGGGACAAGGATTAACTTATCTGTACTTAGCCGAATCACATCACATCGCATCTCAGTCACAGTCCAGTAAAACTAAAGTCACGCTTGAAATCGCGAATCTGCCACGCTACACTGAAGTCGAGACTGAAAGCACTACTACTGAGTTGGCCGTTTGGTGTTGAATCGAAATTCAGGGACAGAGACTTTTGATACGCCAATGGTCCGTTCTCTTCAACTTCAGCCAGGAGGATCGACATGGGAAAAGTGGCTCATGCTCCGCGAGACGTGGCTTGTGCTTGTGTCTATTGTTTTGTCTCTTCTCTAGCTGTCTGAAATTAGTATAGTCCTTCAAATCTTGTCTATAATTAATATAATGACCGATGAATTGCGGAGGAAACATTGAATATCATCTCAAACAGAGTATTCACTACGAATGATTTGCCTCCGGAGTTGATGTTCCTGGTGTGAGGGGTTTCTCAAGCCAAGAGATCTTCTAAACGAGCAAGTCAGAGTTTAAATCTTGGTTGAGTTTCTTGATAGTCCGTAACCGTCGTAGTAAAGGGCAACGGATGATTATCAGATGTGATTTGAAGCTATGGACGTCATGGACATGATATGACTTCTTCAACTCCAGCCTCTTGACTAAAGGGACCCATACAAGTCATCATCAAGTGATGGATCTCATCCTGTATCCGTAACGAATGAGGCATTGCCTACATGAATTAGAGGATCTACAAGCTGGCACACCACTTCATACGCCATCCATCCATTGCCACGGTTCCCGTAGCGCAAGTTTAGATCTTGAACTCGACCCTACGCGTCGGGAACGGCCAGACCAGGGGATGCTAATGCTAACTAATCCTGATCCTGACTGATCATGATCCTGGACGTGGTTCCTGGGGCTACCCCTCACACTGGCGCCTGCATGTGAGAAGTGAGCAAGAACAAGTTTGATGACAGAAAAAGAAAAGAAAGAAAGAAAGGATAATCCATCGGGCTATTGATGCCCAGAGACCTCAGGCTTGTCGAGAGCAAACATGAATTGCCTCACTTCCAAGATTAAACAGTCACCCTTGCCTTGAACAATCTCCTTACTGTTACCGACTCATTGATTCAGCTGCAGGTTCATGTCTGTTACTGTCGATCCGATACCTACTCATTGAGATATTTCTGTCAACTCAAACTGTTAACTTCCTCCTGCATACAAGTCTACAGGGTTCTTGGAGCCAACTAAACTTAGCTCGCCCTTCCCTTGAACCAAAACTTCCGTCTTGCCTTTTACAGTGACAAGTCCACCACACCTCCCGTCTCGTTCGCCCAGCCACCTGGGTCCGGGCCCCAGAATGTGCTGAGCAGAGTGAGAAGATCGAGGTTGAAATGCGCGTCCAAGGCGTCTCATTGGTTGCTTGAGTCGTAGCAACTTGCGTACCCGTCGCGGGCGCGTTAACAACGTGTGCGTGAAGACGAGACGGATCTTTTAATAAAGAGAAAGGAGTGCTGCTGGACGTGTTCTGACTCTGACTCTGACGCTGACTCCAGTTTCCAATGTGTTACTTTCCGGCTTTCGGGCCCATTCGCTCTTTACGTGCCTTGTTGGCTTGGATCGTGTGCCCTTTTGCTCGGCGTATCTGTACCTTTGTGCCTGTCTGTACCTGTACCTGTACCTGTGCCTGGACCTGGACCTAGACTCTACACCTGATATTACTTGTTGCGAGTAAAAGAATGTGGAGGTTTCTTGACGATCCACGCCTGGCTGCAGATGGCACGCGAGTAAGAGCAAATGTTCCTGACTTTGGTGAAACTCTGAAGTGAAGCAAACAGGAGGAGTGTTCTCCTTACACCGAGTTGTGGTCCATTGATACGATATTACAGTTTGATAACTCAGAAACTGTGGCAGTGGCACCGAGTACAAAGCGGCTGAAATCATGTTTCACGGACGTTATCATGACTTGAATTGACTAAGAGTCGGTGACATTGCCATTGGAACGTAGTCTAGACGGGTCACAATGTTGGACCCTGAACAAACTCCGACATTCCTATGATGCCATCTTCAATGGAGAGTTTCACCTACAATGTCATCTCTGCAGAAGTCTGACTCGGTAGCGTTTCTCTCGGATTCTCGATCGTGAGGCCGTTTTCGCTCGTCGACTGGGCAACTTGTGGAGGATGTAGTAGGTAGAGTTTTTTTCTTCTCTGCTCTAACCTCCACTGTGATAACTGATTGACACTCCTAAATGCACTTGCACAGCATCACTGCGTCATAATCTTCACAAAAGACCTCTTAGTCGGTATTCGCAGTTATGCTTGTGCCCCGGTTAACGCCTTATGCGTGCCATCCATCCATTTATACTTACACTACAAGCATAATGTACTACACTACACCACGCTACGGCTTCGGCCTGGATCCCTCGGCGTGGGGAACCTCTGCCTTTTTTTTACCATGTGCGCGCGGCGTAGTGGTAGTGGAGAGGAGTGCCATTTTTTTCCCTTGCAGAAAAGGCGAGCATGGGATACGGATGGAAATGAAGAGAACGGGCATGGCACGTTTTACGAAGATGGGCGTAAGTTTCGGTGAGGCCTATACTTGTATCCGCACTTTCAATTTGTTTGGGAGGAGTCGTATCCATGCCCTGGGCTTGAGAGAAAAGAAAAAGGGACGAGCAGAGCAGGGCCATTTGGTGGTGTTGGTGATGTCCTTGAAACGCCAATGTGATGTGACATGATATAACTTACTATGGTTCAATCTAGAAATAGCCTATCCCTATCATGTAAATATCCACTGCACCATACCAAGTTACTGTTACTGGCCTCAGCTTCAGTCTCGTCTCCATGGTTGGCGCTATGTATAATGACGGTTGATATGGACCTGACACTACGCACCAACAAGGACTAAGTCGCCTCGTTACAATAATCACCACGTTTTATTACTGCATGTCAAAAAAGTATCGCCAAGCACCTCCTTTTCTACCCGTACTACGGAGTATCTGCACTGCTTGCTTACCTTACATGGATATGGGGGTCTCTAGGAAGACCCGAGATCGTCTTATGGAGTAACGGAGTATTATTATGAGAATGGATCCCTGATGCCCGTAAGAGGTCCAACCGGATGCGCATCGGATGAATAGCGATAGTTTGCTTTTGAGTGGCGTATCGTGGTGGTACTGTAGACTCTGGCACTTGTTTGAGTCCCGATGATGATTGAGATAAGTATTTGTTCAAGGGGACCATTCAATGTCTAGAACACGGAGATGAGGCTTGACGATGAAGTCTGACAGCTCATATGAAGAAAGACAAAGACAGTCAAGTCAAGTCATGATTATGCTTATGTACGGGATATGCGAATAGTGCCCATATTTGTGAATGGCGTCTCCAAAGTGGAGATCAAAGTTGACTACGACTCAGCGAATGATACTCCAAGCAAGGACAAAGCGGGCTTGGCAATCAAAGTCACCTCACTTCACCACAGACTCAGACTCAGATTTTAGATTTCGACGGATACTGCCTCCATGCTGATCTGTGATGCGAGCTGCAGGCATGGAACTGACTGACTACTGTATTGACTGACAATGACAACCCAACGTCTCACGACTTTTGGTGCTGCTGTACTCTGTACCACGCCCGGGCCGTCACCCCTGAAGCCTGAACTGAACCTGAGCATGACCTTGACCTTGACCATGACTTGAACCAGGCAACGCGAGGTGCAGCTCAGTGCAGCACAGGACTGCAAGGACCGCGCCGATGAACTAACACCACGGGACGGGAACCGCGATAAAAACTTGACGTTTCTAGCTAGAAAGCCGATAATCAATGGATGGATGGATGTATGCATATATCCAATGCATTGAATGTACAGATGACAGGCAGCACAGCACAACACAGCATAAAGACGGACCACAGCCAATGAGAGAAGAGATATATCAACCTCTAATTCCAATCTAGCGGTTAAAAAAGCCCAAAACTACAGCACCTCTAACGTTAGGAGGTTACCACGCTGTGGAGAAGTACAGTACTGTAATGCGAGGGAGAGAGCAAAGCGAAATGTCTTCGTTTCCTCACTGAAATCCATGCATGATTAATTGGCCTTGAAATGCAGAAGCGCGACATAGCCAAGTGATTGGTTCAGGTAGGGATGCGGCACTCAACTCAGCAGAACGCCCAACTACAGTACAGTACTGTAACCAGTGGTTACCTCAATACTTAACTGTAGTTCAATTGCCATAGGTCAGGTCTAGGCTTTTTCAACGCCTCAAACCCCCTTCCGTCGTCTCCGGAGGGGATCCGGGGTTGTCTAAGATAAAAGTCAAGATTAGACTGAATCGAATCGATAGGTTACTTAGTGTCAACTTATGAGCTCTCAGCTAGTATAGTATAGTATAGTCTCGTCGCGTATCAATGCTGAGGAACGAACGACACGGTTGTCGAGAAGACAAAACGGGACGAGACGAGACGCGATGATGGCTTCACGTTCCCGTCACTACTGTAAGCCTTGTGGATATCAGTAAGCGCAGCAGCAGCAGTTGCAGTAGGCTTGGTTCATAGGCTAACCGTCTACACGTTAAACTCGCACGCGGGTTACTTGTGCCGGGCAACGCAAAGCAACGCAAAGCAACGCAACGCAACGCAACGCAACGCAAGACTCGTTACGGACGGCCCAGCCATTTGTTCGCCCATTGATGACGGTATATTCTCACGTTGCTCCAAGTTACGACTCCATTCGAGTGCAGAAGCGTATGTCGTCTTGCAGCAAAGCAAAAAAAAAACTCTTTTGATCATGTCATGACTCTATCATTGGACCAGAATTTCCATGTTTTCAAGGTATTTTGCAACCGGAGCAACAGTGATTTTCTCTCAAGCTAAGCACATATCCGATGGGATGCTCTGACGGATAATACTCTATTTTACCTTTTGCCTGCTATTATTGGAGCATTCGTCTCAAACCAGCCCCTGTTGCATCGCCTTATCTTCAAGATGGTGACTCGACAGTAAAGTATCTCATGATTTCTTGTTTCGTTTACATCAGACTAGGCAGTCTGACTGTTACAGCCAGTCAGTGCGTTGACACTGAATCAATATGACGGTTTCTTTTTACGAGGCCGGCCGGGCATCTGACCGAAGACAACCTAAATATTCAGTGTGTGTCTTGTCTTGGTTGGCATTAAACACCTGCATGCTGTGCTGTATTTACTGTAGATGCGACGGTCCTCTACAGCTGGTGTCTGCCGACTCGCTGTGGTGAGCCTGCGCAGTGCTTCCTCAATGGGCCGCTTGGTCTTGAATGGACGTACAATGGTTATAAACAAGGACAATGGGCCGCCCTTATGTGACCCGTTTAAGCGACCATCACAAACAAACAAACAGAACAGAACCAAAAGATGCCGTGACCGCTTTTGACGGATACGGATACAGAACAGAACAGAGGGTTCATCCTACATTAAAGGCTGGTCGAGTATAGGATCATCTTGTCTTTAATCATTCGGCCGAGTGCATCGTGCCACCAAGAGATTGAGTGTTCAAAGAATACGCCAACCATTCCGCAGTGACTGTCGATGTAGTATATAATCCAAGATTGCTTGACTATCTTCATGATCAAGAAACTGTCTAGCAGCCATTGTTTCGCGTCCTTGTATCAGACAAATGTCTCTACTATTGAATCGGGATGAATAACCTCTAATGGTAGTTAATCATGATGAATCAATCCGATCAATGACCACCACCAAATAGATTGAGTAAAGTGCTTTTTATCGGCAAATATGTTTCTGCTCTAAAGCCCGTCATCATCAAACAACGTTTCTTTTTCACTTTTGCATATTCATACATATTGCATCTTGAACTTTTTTACGTATGTAGGTCTCACACGCCCAGTCAGTCAAGTCAAGTCTCCATCTCCATATCCATCAGCGCGGATCCCTGCCTCTGCAATCAAAGCTAGGCCGTATTTTCCCAAGCCGAGAGACAAGAACACGCTACGACACAACACAATTGGCACAAAATCGCCCAGGCCCAGCGGAGGCTCACACGCTTGATACACGCTTCACGTCGTTTCCAAGCCTTGGATCTTAGCTTATTAGCGTCCTCCTGCTGCTGCGCTGCTGCTGCTGATGTATGTACGTATGTACATTGCCGTGCCTTGCACACCCCGTTTCTTGTGCTGTGCAGACCAGTTTGTGCTGTGCAGCAGAACATCCATTGCTTTCACACCCAGAAAGCCAAGCCCAAGCCCAAGCCCCCCTCCCCGCCTGCTCTCAAGCACAAGCTAAAGTCTGCCTGCCTCCGAAGAAGCGTTCCTTGGTGAGGTCAAAGTAGCGTCAATCCAGCCCGCAAAAAGCGAAAAGCGAAAGCAGCAATAACCAGTGCAGAGAAGCTTTAGAGATTGAGATGAGACGACGCCCGATAAGTCGGTAAGGAGAAGTAAAAAGAGGGGGAAGCAGATGGCAAACGGGCTCCCTTTGTAAAGATAAAAAAGCAATATGAGAGACCCTTATTGGACAGGTTATTGGTAACCATCAATCAAATCTGTAAAAGCAAATCGAAGCTTCCTTTTTCCTCTTCTCAGGTTTCGGTCGCGGACCAGGATTCGGTTTGATTTGGTCTGGTTTGACTGGTCGCTGGACTGCCTCCGCTTGGTGGATTGGAGATGGGATGTGGGTGTGCAACTCCTGGTGGCCTCCTCTCTCAGTCTCCAGTCTCCTCTCCAGCTCCTCCTCCTCTCGGGTCTCCTAAACAGGGGCCGGTTTAGGTACCTCCACCAAACTGTTAGGTTAGACTGACAGATACCTGCCTGTAGCCTGGTCAGCGCACCTTTTAGAGGAGTACCTACCGATCAGTAGCGTAGCGTACCTGTAGCGCGTACCCGCAAGCGGTACCGTACCCGTGCTAGGAAACCAAGGAAGGTCAGGCAGCCCAGCCCAGCCCAGGCAAGAGCAAGAGCAAGAGGCAGGTAAGAAGCTCCTGCTCTGTAGTTCAGCAGCTACTAGCCTGCCTGAGGTGCATACATATTTACTTTTATGCTGCACCCCCAACATCCATCCATATCCCAGTACACACCTTGACCTTCACACCCCAGCAAGGATGGGTCCGTCCAATCCATCCATGGGATCCATGAATCTCGCTCTGCTCTGCATTACTACCGTCGAGTTAATGTACAGTTGGTTAAAACTACTCTACTCGCGTACCTCTCACCCAGTCCTTTTCCCTCTTCTCTATCCTCCTCCTACCTCTCTTCAACCTCCCTCCTCCCCTCCTCCTCTCGTTTTGTTGATTCCCTCATTACTCTCATTTAGTCTTCAACTCTCCCGAGCAGGCCTGAAGACATAATTGAGAAGAGGCATAATCATCATTTCTCTCTCTCTCCATCACCCAACCACCCACTTCAAGGGCCTCTTTCGCTCAACAACTCTCCCTCCAGATTCCCGCCCTATTAAATCAAAGGACAGGAATAGGAAGCCTTTCGAGCCTGTGAGACGAACCGGATCAGAATCAAGGAAACAAATAAGTGAATCAAGAAGACCTTTACTGGTATTTCACTATCTGTTTCCATTCTATTCCCACTGCCAATTCCCTCCCTCCAGCTTGATTGTCTGTAAAATTCCTCGGTTGCAATTCAAATCCACCAGGAATTCCAATCTCAATTCACTCCCTCTTTCGCTCCCGCCGCCGACGAAAAGCCTCCCATCGACGCGCCCGCTCCCTTGATTCACTTCATCGAAGCAACGAAGAACTAGTTCGCCAATCAAATTCCCCGTGACCCTTTGGACCACTAGGAAAGGAGAACTTCTACGACAAGTGACGATTGAACTGTTCCCAGCTATCAGTCCATTACGCACGGCCGCAATCAATCAACCACCGACTCATTCGATTTTGACACTGCCAACTTTGCCGATAATCGAATTGTCCTGAAGGTCTGTTGGAGACTAGGTATGTGACTAAGTCGCTTTGCTGAGTCAATGCAAAGCATAAATCTGACGAGTATCTAACTTTCTGACAGCTGCATACCGCTCTCTTCTCCGCAACCTCGACGCTTCTTTCCTTCCTTCTTCCTTGAAGATTGCCCGTGGGAGACGTTAACTCGTTGTTTCCACTCAATTTCAGGGACTGTCTCATCTTCTCAACGAGTTCTGCCCAGCTCCCCGACCTGTGTCGGTAAGACTTACTCCTCCCCCCTCGATACCAGATTCGTGCCAGCCCAGCCTCCACTATCCACCAAGCCTATTCCCCAAGGGATAAGACGTTGCAGCTGCAGACAACGCTTTTAAAGAGTGCAACCTTGGCAAAATCGAGATCCCACTAGCATAAACTTCATACTGACGCACATGCCGCATTAGAGCCCTTGAGTCGATTTCGTCTTTAAACGACCCCTTTTCCAATCCCTTTCCTTGCCTCCACTATCTGTCTAGCTACATGCTCCTGGCTTCTTCTTACCAGCCACGGTCACTCTTTTCGTTTTCTTGCACGTTCATTAATATCTTAATATCCTAATTCATCGGTTTGCATCACTCCTTATTGCATCCCGTAATCAACAATCATTCACTCTCTCAACTTCGAATTATCCGACCACAAGATTCCTGGCGAACCAACAGTCCCTCATTCGACATCAAGCCACAAAAGAACATTCCCGCTCATCAACGCCATCCACCGCCCAATATGGCTTACTCTCAACATGACGACACCTTTTTTGTCGAGTCCGATGAACCTCACCACAGAATCACAGCCCAAGAGGCAGCGAGGATGATGGCCCGCCAAAGACAAGACCTCATCGGCGTCGAACTCTCACGGTTAGCAGGTGACGAATACCTCGAGGATATCATGCAGCACATGCGCCAAATGGAGGTACGTACAGGAAATTTCCTTGCGCGCCTCGTCCGCTAACAAGTCACAGGACGAGACTCTGCCTGACGCTTCCCTCATCGATATGCAACGCGAGATCCAATGGTTTATGCGCCCTTACCTGATCGACTTCCTTATCGAGGCCCACGCCGCCTTTGGCCTGCTACCCGAGACCCTCTTCCTGACCGTCAACCTACTGGACCGTTATTGCTCTAAGCGAGTCGTCTACAAGCAACACTACCAATTGGTTGGATGCGCCGCCCTACTCATTGCTGCCAAATATGGAGACAAGAAGGACCGTGTTCCCCAGATTCACGAGCTCAACAACATGTGCTGCGGCCTCTACGATGCTGGCATGTTCACCCAAATGGAGATGCACGTCCTCAACACCCTCGATTGGATCATCGGACACCCTACTGTCGACTTCTTCTCTCAACTCATGGTGGCAGAGGAGGGTGACGATCAGGAGGTTGCGCACATGGCTGCTTACCTTTGCGAGATCGCTTTGTACCACCGCGACTTCGTCTCCACCAAGCCTTCAGTCATGGCTCGATCTTCGCTTGCCCTCGCTAGGGCTATTCTCGGTCGCGCTGAAGTTAACGATGGAGGTTGGGACCAAACAGAGAACGTTACCTTGATCACACTATCACACCACCTTCACCAGCCTTCACCCACACTCGCCCGCAAGTACTCGACGACCGGTTTTTCTCGCGTATCTCAGAAGCTTGCCGAGTTCATGGCTGAGCAAGCTGCCATTGCCCGTCGAGCTGCCAGCGCCAACCCTGCGACCCCCCTAGCCGAGCCCATTAACAAGCACACGAGCAACATCTATAGCACCCCTTCAAAAGGGCACAGCGCGATGGGGTTCGATGGATACCTAACTCCCCCGATCACCCCGGACGGTAACACATTAATGGGCAACCACAACATGGTCAAGGAATCATACATCGTGCCTCCTCGATGCCCAGTCACCCCCACACCTCCTCACCATGCGGCAGTATATGGTCAACAACAGCAACAACAGAACCAATACGTCGGATACGTTAACCAGCATGGCATGAACCAATAATGCTCTTCATGACAAGATATTGAATCGACGATTCGACCTCGACGTTCACACATGTACATCACCGTGGCTTTCACACACTATCTTTTTTCCGACATTCTATTATTTGTTCGAAATCATTGCATGGTCGCACAACAGAATGATCTTCCACATATGTTTCTTGGCATTTAGCGACTTGTTTTCAATTTCTCTCTGCGATTCAACAACATTTTTATTTCTTCATCAACATCAAGTCTAGCGGCACCAAAAAAAGGAATACGCGGATCATACCCTTTTCATTTCAGCAATTTTCTGCATTTTATTTTACTGGGCTCCATACGACTTGCTCTCCCGGTGTGGAAGTAATCCGCATAACCCCAAGAGGTCCTACAAAATATGGGTCATCACTCGGGGTATACTGGTTGACGACATAGATTTACAGTTTGAGGAGCCTGGTCGACCTCGAGACGGATATCAGGGAACGAAAAAGAGACCGAGAATGCACCAACAAAAGGTCCCTCGCGGTGGATTAAAAAGGATACCCCCCGGATACGGGAAAGAGGCGGTCAATGGACCGACCAGCTTTATTAAAACAGGGACGATGGTGTCTTGACCTCGGTCTGGTACGATGAGGCGAGCCTACTCTTCACGACGGCAGCACAGATACGCTGCATAATTCTTTCAGGAGGTGTACTGGGGACCACGGAGAACTCGGTTGGGAAAGCCTACTGGTCGTTGGTCTCGGGGGAGGGGATTTTGGCATTTAATCATGCCTTTGGTTGGATTTACGAAGCTTGGACTAGCTATAGTTCCTCTCTTCAAAAGCTACCCCCATCCTGTGTATAGGTAGTTGTACGTAACAAAGACAGGCACAAAAAAAGAAGTAAAAATTCTTTAACTTTGAACTGTTCCAAATCGTATTCATTTCTCCAATTCTTTATTCTTTATTCTTCATTCCTATCTATGGTAATCTTGGGATGATTCTCCGTGTATCACCGCTTCTCGATCGATTGTTTCATGTGACCTTGGTTAAATGCAGCCCATCCGTCATTGTCGGCGTTTTCTGGTTCAGCCGCTTTGCTGTGACTCTATTTGACTCTCCTCTCTTTGAGTCTGAATTTTGTGTTCACTTTTTTTGCTAGGCAGAA
The DNA here is from genome assembly GCA_012977735.1 of Fusarium tanahbumbuense. Taxonomy (NCBI): domain Eukaryota; kingdom Fungi; phylum Ascomycota; class Sordariomycetes; order Hypocreales; family Nectriaceae; genus Fusarium; species Fusarium tanahbumbuense. Next base: position 44,388 of record JAALXH010000222.1, read on the forward strand.
CGAGTCTAGATCGTCGATGCACGGAGTGGAGGTTGGGAAGGCGAGTTTGACGTCAGGGAAATTTCCCATTTCCACTGTGGGGAGGGAGGTTGTAATTTCGGAAGAGACGCCAGCTGGAGCTTTTCCTTTTCCCTCTTGTCCCTTTTTCCCTAACGGCGGTCCAACCCACAGAACCCCTTACTAGGAGTCGCACATGCATAGAACTACTGATGTAGGGCATACATATAATTAGCATATTGAATAACGACTGGTTCTGCGCTTTTCGGGTCTACAGTAAGGGAGGTTCATAAGGTTATGGTTAGGTCGTATTGGTATGGGTTTATGCGTCGCTAGTACCCCTGATAATATGCATGTTGGCATTTAACGATGCAGCGATGATCTGCTAATCTTGATTGCAGAGCCACTCTTTCATCGTATAGCCTTCATTCCTGAGTCGTGATACGGTGTGGTGGTGAGAGGGATCACATTACCAAGAGGCTTGGACCTTTCACATTCCTATGAACCCCAGTTTCCTGGATTACGGGTTTTTCTGACAGAGACGGTAGTTGTTATGCATGTCTCATGAGTCGGAAGAGACGATTCAGGTTGTTGATTCATCGATGTTTGATGTGTAAGTAGTGGTGAGTTATGTTATAGAGTATTGTTCTGGTAGTCTTTCCGAGACAGGGCACTGATTCCGAATAACTGACCTTGACGATCCTCATAGCTGAGGATCATTCGGTTACGTTCGCGAAATCGGTTGTGCGTTTTTTTGTCTTGGTTTTCATCTAGTGGCATATCACCCGTCAAGCTAGCAAAGACTCTGCAGGAACCCGTGAGATGGTGTAAGTCTACAAAAATGCTCACAGCATACTTTGTTAAGTGGGCAGGCGTCCGGACTCCTGTTTTAGAACAAACACTTCAATAGCGCATAACAGTGCAGAAGGTTAAAAAGATGACATGAAGCACTGATACATGCGTAAGGGAGTCTTGACCGCATTGACGAGGCGCGCATGTAGGGTAGCAATATTGACTCGGCCGAGAGCGAACCAAGTAAATTAGCACTCCACTGCGGGAAACTGCATGGCTGGGACGGAAATTAGTTCGTGAACTGGACGGGAAAGATACGACGATAGAGTACACCGTCTTTTCATAGATTGTGCAGTAAGGTAAGGAGATAGATATCGCTTAGGAAGGGGTATGTAGTCGGTGACGCCACAGTTAGCCACGTTGGATATATGCTCTGTGGCTGGTGAGCATAGATGGAGTTATGCTTTGGCCGTTGAGACTCTTATTCACTGGCTGTTTTATGCAAGGTTTATATGAACAAGGACGCCTACGAGAAGGCAAACTCGCCGAATTCGCCAGACCGACTCATCACAATGAGAAGTACTGGATCACCAGTGCTGTAATTGGTAGGTAGCTATTGGGAGTAGACACAAAAGAAAGAACCACTGTAGAGGTTGCCTTTAGGCCATTGTTAAACTCGGTCAAGAGGGCACCTTCCCTCGGTAGCTAGAAGAAAGAATCAACTTGCTTCTTACATATTCCACCCCGTACATCACTCGAGATTATCATGAACGAGAGCTTCATTCTGGTATCGAGAAAAACCACTCGATCGCTGCACGTCAATTCTATATAATTACTTCCGATGGGTGACCTACCACACAGAGAGTCAACTCGGATGTTCGAATACCTCTTCAGCCCAGGATCGACAATGATACAACGTCTACGACAGAATCATCGATGCTGAACCATAATCCTTTGCTAGATGGTCTTCCACTATCAATGTCAACAAATGGGAACGCACCATCTAAGGGCTGCCTGAAGGTGCGGATACATATGGCAGCAAACATCTCCCAACTAAATGGATGCATCAATGTACTGTTGATGGCTGCTAGAAGACCTCCCTTACTGTTCCCAAAAGAGACGACCATGCGAGGACCTGTAGCGCCAATGTCGGATAATTCTTCAACCATGTCTGTTCGGACTGTGACGGCCCCCAGCCAGCATCGAAGGGGCATCCACGACTGGGTACCGAAGCAGTGCCAGTGGTCGGGATTTAACGACATCACTGTGTTTGAGTCAAGAAGCGAACTCAGACTTCATACCAATACAGTCCACCACGATCATCCCCCAACGCAATGCTGGGTTTGCGATCTAGATCTTCACCCGCCGTCTAGACTTACAGCCTACGTCAGGCGAACGCATTCAGAAAAGACGAAAAACGAAAGACGAAATCGACGTAGCAATGCCTTTTCAAAACGCAAAGGTGTGCAAGATAGATGTATTATGATTTCCGTAATGCTTATATCCAGGGTGTACATCGAAACAAGTCTTCGGGAAATGGTCGAAGTACTCACTCCATTGAGGTTCAAGGTCGATGAGAGTAGGTAGCATTCAAGTTCTCTAAGCCTTAGGGCGTTAAAATAAAGCAACCTAAGTCCTTATCTAAACTAGCCTAAGGTGACCAAAGAATTTTATCCCTTATATTCTCGGCGGCCAATTCTTCTCATATTATAACGGTTTATAACTTTCCTATTATCCAGTACCTCTAGGTTAGATATGTCGTTAATGATATTAGTAATCGACATCAGGGATTATCAGCCAATCATAATCCCCGAACGCTTTTCAGAAGCAACACCACGCCTCGCAGCATAGCAGCTCCAACTTTCTCGATATCTCATTCTCAAAGACAACCACACTTATATACACCAGCCATGTCAGTCACTTTACACACGTCGCACGGCGACATCAAAGTCGAAATATACTGCGAAAGCGTCCCCAAAACTGCAGAGGTTCGTAAAAACACCACTCTCCTGACTGCACCTTGACTAACACCTCCCAGAACTTCCTCGCCCTCTGCGCTACAGGCTATTACGACCAATCTCCTTTCCACCGCGTCATCCCCAAGTTCATGGCCCAAACCGGCGCCCCCGCAACACCGAACCCCCCCGAGAACCCCAAGGGCGGACGTAGTATCTGGGGAGGCGCATTCGAGGACGAGATTCGACCGGCGCTGCGACACAGCGCGCGAGGCGTGCTTGCAATGGCTAACAAGGGACCTGGGACGAACGGATCGCAATTCTTTATTACGTTCGACAAAGCGCCGCATCTGGACGGGCTGAACACGGTGTTTGGCCGCGTGATTGGAGATGAGGGTCTGGCGACGTTGGCCAAGATGGAGGGTGTTGAAGTTGATCGGAAAAACAGACCAAAGGAACCTGTTCGAATCGAAAATGTGACGATTCATGCCAATCCTCTTGCTGGCTGAGACAATGCTGCTCCCGGAGTTCACTAACAAGATGGAACAAGATGGTTATTCTGGAATGGCCTTCCAAAAACAATCCTATCCCACCGCCGAATCACAAGAATCGCACCACTGAGGTCAGACTGATGACTTAAGATTCGATGAGAGATTCCACAAAAATGCTCAAGAGTATATCTTCGCCCTGCTCACGACCTGGATATGGTTCTGACTTGATTTTGTACTGGAACATGCACTAATCTGCCCTGCCAGGAACATGTCCAGGCTTACGGACGACTCGAGTACCTTGGTACGCTGCTAAGCTGGTCTATGGGCAGTCACCCGAATGATCACTTTTACCCAAGCAGATACGCGGACGCTGCCTGGCTTCAGTAGGTAGATTATCTATACCCAGGAAAAAAAAAAAAGAAGATATGTATTCTGTTGTCTTTGCTATGTCTATGCATCCCTCGCCACTAGCCTCCCCTGTGTATCTCTGTTTCGCCTGCGAATGTACTGTTGTCGGAAGTATTCAATGTTCCCCATGAAGACATCCCACCTGTTGCGCTTGGTCTCGGTTTCACAAATACTGAATTCACGATAAAAAAAAAGCCGATCACGAATTTCATCGCGACGTATCTTCCCGAGCCGCTTGACAACTCTGACCCCATGGATTCGTTCCTCAGAAAGGAGGAAGCATCGGCGTCTTGAGGGTGCAAAGGGTTTAATAGTCTCAATGACATACCCGACCCTGGTCTGGGTTGGAATCATAAGGTCATCATCACGCCCATAATCGAAAGATGCTGTAGTCGACAAATTCTCGGGGTAATCGTATTCGAAATTCAGTGGGAGTAGTTCCCCAACAACCACGCCTAGTTCAATCCTATAGGTACCACATCAGTTTCCCAAGTATCATGATGCAAGGTCATTCATTTACTCACTCCTCGGCATCCTGCACTCGAAGGTCCTAGCCCGAGAAGATCGGTTGTTCTATCATGAGGCTTGCCAGCTCGGATTCGGTTCTCAAGACTTTGGTGTCGAGGAGCATGCGAATTACTTGTTCCTGTATGCGAATTGGCTTTCCCGTATCGTAGGCTATACCGGCCCAGTTAAATGCGAAGTCGGTCATGTTGAAGGACGAATAATACGTACTAAGTATTAGACAATAACAATAAGATCGTTGAGAGCCGGACGCTGAGAACATAAGAGACGAAATAATTTGGTCATCTTATGAAAGCTTAGACTTGCACCTACCTCGGCAGCATGATTCACTGTGGGCTCCAACTGCCCTTCTAGGTAAGTAGGTAATAAAAACTAGAAGGAGGTACTGGGTTGGAAGAAAGTCGACCCCAAGATGCCAATGGTCTTCGACTGCAGGTTCAGGAGACGTAAAACAAACAGAAAAAGATCACAGTATAGCTTTTGTAGAGACGATTAACTCAATTGCAATTTTTATTTCTCACGCATCCAATCTTGAACTACTCACTAGGCCTCTATTTCCACCTCAACAAATTCTCCCCAGTTAAGGAGCTCCTGCTCATCATCCTCAACCTTACCCTCAAAGCAGTAGGGAATGTCCTCATCCTCCATGGCCACATAAATCACATCCTGCCATCCTTTCTCGCCGATCCTGTTCACCAACTTCGAGACCTCGCGTGCCGAGCAAGCGTTAAGGTTACGGGCGGCGGATACGATGTACTTACCGTCCTTGAAATCTCGAGTGAGGACGTAGGCTTTCTGCTTGGGGTGATAGGCAGGGAATTTTTGAGCACCGAGCTCTGGGCTTTGGCCGTCGCAGATGACAGAGTGCAGAAACTCCCATCCCTTAGGACCATCGTTGGTGAGACGGGACTGCAAAGTGGTTTTCCATGCTGCGCGACGGCGAGCTTTACCCTGCTCTCGCTCTTCCATCACGGCCATGACGTTGAAGCAGGCTGCATAAGGCCCTTCGTAGTCGCGGCAGGGGGGAGGAGTCATCTTACCTTCAAGAATCATATTCGTCTTCCAGCGATCCGCGATAGTCTTACTATCGATTTCTCCATCTCCAATCCCAGGAACAAGAAGACGCATCTCATCCATTGTGTACATCGGCGAGTCACACGACGATGCACTCTCAGGAGAGTCAGGGGGAGAAGACTCAGAGGAAGAATACTCAGGGGAACTCAGTGCCTGACCTCGAGGGTTAGATGAGTTAGTCAGCGTCCACTCACCCGTGATAGCACCAGTGCCTTGAGAGATCCTGTTGACCTTGTTAGCACGTCGCTTTGGCCGAAGCTCATGTTTCCACTTGGACAGGTCCTCGATGTTGAGACGGTAGATGCGGCGCTCTGCGCCTGCTTCGTTTCTCAGAGGCATGAAAATCTTGAACCCGCAGGATGAGACCTGTTCTCCAGGAGCGTCGGAACCTTGCTGGGAGAACTGATTGCCCGGAAGGGGCTTCGTAATGAGGGGAGTTAATTGCTTCATGTTGCTGTACATTGTTGGTTAGTTATACTTACCTATCGTCTAGACCGGCCGACGATGTTGTTCAGTAAAGAGAAACTTGATTTCAGCAAGCCAGAAGCTGTGAGTTGTGTCTGAGAAGTTGATGAGCAGAGACATCAGTGAAGGGGACCCCTTTAAATATGTAAATCGCATTTCAACAGGGGAAACCAGACTGAAGACAATAGCGTTGTTCTACGAACAAGAAAGGCTTTGTTCAGATATCAAAGTTGAACACATACATCAATGTTTGAACAACGATACTGGGCAAGAACTTAACAGCTCAATGTGGAACTGATATAACGAACAAAGGTTACATTAACGAGCAGTGTACACAGAACGAACAGAAGGGATGTGCGTGTCGAAGGAAAGGTGGAAAATACAAGAGATGAACCTTTGCTTCGTTGGATAAAGTCAGGAGACAAAAGTCTAGACTCAGGAAAACGAACATGCAATATCACAAGCTCAAGTAGATATATTGTCTCTTATGTTCTGCTTTTACTACTCTAAGAATATACAACTTTATGTACCTCTGATCCAAAACGCCCAAATTGCTAGATAGATCACCAAGACAACAAGATGCCCAAGTACAGATTTAAAAGTGAATTATTAATCGTGCTTAATCGCATACATCGTATCATAAGGCGCGCGAACGCAACCCTTACTAGTTTCTGGTTTTGGTTTCTGGAGCTCCTATATCCTGCCGGTGCACCTTGAACGCTTCCCGGGTTCTTCACCCACGGGTTTCTATAGCTCTTTTTTAAATTTCCTCCTTCCTCTTGAAAAAGCAACAATCGAGTAACAGTACCAAAACGCTGACTCCAAAGCATATCTTGCCCCCCTTGTCTGCTTTCACCGATTGTATTTCGCCTTGAAATGTGTTGATTGCAATAAACCACCCCTAAGAGAATTCCACGAAGTGTTGGTGTACAGTGTACGTGGTGGTAATAAATACGACGAAAGACCCAGTGGGTTTGCCCCTCTTGGTCATGATGCGGGCCATCTACAGGATGGACTAGGCCACGCGCTGTCGTTTGGTCCCTCGATCGGGAGTGTGTTCTAGCCGTAAATCATCACGGAGAATTTCTTCTGTGCCCGCGGGACTAGGAGTATTGGTATGACTCATATGAGGCATAACATGTCCTGAGTGTAGTGATGCTTGGTTTGGTTGGTTTGAATCCGTGTCTATAGCAAAATTGAAATCATTGCCATCAGTGAACTGGTTGATATCAAAGTACTGGCCGAAGTCTGGTGTGTTAGGGTCAAAGTATGCCCCCGCATCATCACCAATGCCGGGAACTTGTCCAGAAGGACTCAGCGGCCCAAGCATGTTACTGAGCTCATGGATCTTACTGTCCTGTTCACTCTGAAGGCGCTGAAGTTGGTCCAAATCGATTTGGTTGGAGTTGATCTCGTTAATAGAAGGCGGCGCCATTGGTGGTCCCATGATGGGGGAGAGTGAGGGAGGTGGGGGTGAGACGGAGGCAGAGGGAGGCATGGTGGGCATGGCCATGTTGGAATTGGACGCTGGGACTTGTGCAGCAGCAGGAGCTGGTGTGGCGGAAGCAGGAGTTTGGGGAGCGGGAGTTGACCTGACTGAAGGAGCACTAGACGACTGCCCAGCCATGAAGTTGACCATGTTTCGTTGAGCATTGCTCAATGCATTCGGCGCGTTGGCTACCAAATCTGCTACGTCGGGAATGTCCACACCATTGCCGTTGTTGTGTTCCTGGATGAGACTCATCATGCGTTGTGAGGGGTTTTCCTCAAGCTCTTGACGGAGGTTGGGAGAGTTTGTGTCGCTAGGGGAGTTATCATGGAGTTCTGTAACATGACCCATTTCAGGGTTATGGTTATGATGGTTGGCAGACTGATAGCCCGCGCTGGCAGGGGTAGAACGGCTCGGAGTTGAAGTTGATCTGACTGTCTGGGCGCGATTATTCTGATGGGGTGCTGGTAAAAGTCCCCTGGCCTTCTTGCCGGGTGTTCCATATGAGTTGGGATTCATCTGTTGGACATAATCACCCAGCTCAAACACACTTCCATGCTGTGTAGACTGCTGGTTCTGATTCGTAATCATCGAGATGATGTCGCCAACGTTCTGCGAGTTGCCCTGATCTTCCAATGTTTTCCGGAAGACATTGGCAAGGAAGCTAAGGATCGCGTTGATGGAGTTTTGGTGGCGGTCGTGCTGGCTTTGGAACATCATAGCCTGGTTGTAGAGCTCAGTGTTGTTCCGTTGTAGACGAGTTATTGCAGTAAGAATGAGCCTCTGCTGCTCCCTGACCCTGCTCAACTCTTCCCGTATGAGGGACATCTCTTTCTTAGGCGGTGCCTGAGATTCACCAGCTGGTAGTGGTCGGGGAGGTTGAGCAGCAGAAGGTCCCAATCCAGATGCAAGCACCTCCTCGTTGACAGCCTCGTCTTCACTGTCATTCTCCCCTTCAGCGCCCTTGGCACCCTTCTTTGCTTTGCTGCCACTTTTAGGCTTGTTGATCAACCACAGAAGGTTGGGATGGCCTCGTCGGAAATAAGGGTTGGAGTATTCGCTTGGACTCTTGTTCTTGCGCTCACTGGCTCGCATAGAGTTGTCCGATAGCCCAACGCGTTTATGGAAACCATACATGTTGAGCTGTCGAACAAAAGAAGCATAGTTGTTGTGTTTGAAAAGTTCTGGAATCAGGGTCTTGGCAAATTCGTCCTCGTCCAACACGATGAACGAATCTCCCTTTTCTGACCATCGGATCAGTTCTTCATTTTTGCGCTGCTCGAGGAAACTTTATGTGGTTAGCTTGTATCTTTCAGTCTGCTAGGCACACAAACTTACCTGCTCAACTTTTGAACAAAGGGCGGTATCTGCTTGCGCTTAGATGTGGCCTCCCTCTTTGCCTTCTGAGCCCTCTCCTCCAACACCTCGATATTGTCCTGCTCGTTCAGGTTTTCAAGATTTCCCTGAAGCAATGCGTTGTCGTCACCACCGTAGTTTCCCCATGGCTCAACTGTCCCATCAAAATTTCGTGAATTGGTCGGAACAAGCGCATTATTCATTTGCCGTCGCGCAATCGTGTTTGATGGAGTCGGCGCAGGTTGTGAGTATTGCTGCTGTGCCGGAACTATGTGACCATACGAGTTGCCCACATGCGAACTTCCATCCACGATGCCGTCCGTACCATTCATGAAGTTTGAAGGGTCAGCCATGCCATTCCAACGCAATCCCTGATTGCCCACCGCGTTCCCCGTGTTATATTGTTGATGCATTTGCTGTGGTATAGGCACCATAGGCGATGCTCCCGGTGCTGCTCGTTTTCTAGAATTGGGTACAGACATGGAAAATATTTCGAAAGTTTGACGCTTCTCCAGAAGCGGTGAGTTTGGTTTGGGGTGGATTGGCTATGTCGATGCCTAATCCAGTTGGGTATGATTTCGAGATTTCGAGGGTGTAGTTCTCGGGGGAGGTGTCGCCTTGACAGTAGTCGATTTCACGTAATGATTGCCTTGAAAAGGTGGGTAAATCGGGGAGGTAAATTTGTGATTTATTAACAATTCTGCCCGAGATTGCGCAAAGTAAATCGTGGTAAGCGGTCGTCTCGAGGTTGTAATGAGAAACACGATAGGCGTGACTGAGAGTTAAAGTAGCGAAGAACCGCGTGTGCGCGCGGGAAGTTAAAGTGGAAAGTGCTATCGCAAAGGCCACAGCACAGTTCTAGTAGATTGTGTTTGAGCGGCGCGGCGCAGCCTTGTAAATCCGATCGCGGAAGATGATGACAAGGTTTTTCTCTCTTAAACTTAAGACAACCACGCGCCTGCTCTACCTCGTGTACGGAGCTCGCGGTGGTGATGCCTTAAAGCAATAGTGAGTTGCGAAGCGCGTCTGGAGATTGAAGAAGAAGAGACTGAGTGGGAAAGCCAGACTGCGGTTTGAGAGGCTGTGGGCCTTGGTCTATATAGATCAAGGGTGATAAGAGTTGGTGGGCGGCGTGCCCATTCTGAAACCGTACTGTAGAGCAATAGGCGATGCACAGGCCGACAAGTACCGATGTTGCTATTCCCAATAGGCAATAATAGGCAGTTAGTCCAGTGGTGCAGTTTCGTGACGGTGATGATGCTGAAGTTGACGGTCGCTGCGATTATGGGTCTTCCGGAGCATTTGGAGCGAGCGGGTCAAGTGTCAAATATTTTTGGGCCAATCAGATGAAAGGTATCAGCATGGGCCTCTCGTCTTCACGTGATGATAAGGAGAGATCTCTCGATCTACTTGAACGTTGAAGAAAAGCCACCAGTTTTAAGCCATTAATGACGTTGAAGCACTTGACTGGTTCATTAGCTACCAAAATTAACAATGTCTTAAATACTTATATATAAGAAGGGAAAAAAAAAAAAAAAAAAAAAAAAAAA
>JAALXH010000223.1:0-68435 GCA_012977735.1 Fusarium tanahbumbuense
CAAACGGTATTGGTTCGCTTCCTACCGAGCCGAGGTGTAAAGGTTGCTTTGATCTTTCTGATCTTTCATACTGTTATAATGATTCCTGCTGAGGCTTATAGACTAGTTTTCAGACACATTTAAGCAAGCTGAGGACATGACTTTCCCCTTATTCTCATCTTAATACTTAATCTAGCAATTTCTTTAACCCCAATCAAACTTATTCTCTAATATGAGTAACCTATCTGCAGAAGTTATTATAACTATTGTCAGTACAGTCATAGGATTACTAGCATTGTTTGTGTCATCTTTGAGCGCTTGGTTCGCTTATACATCACTTCATCGTCGCAATGCTCCACCCAACGATATCGAGACCGTTGGACTTGTTCCAGTACGACTTCATCCAACTTTCCTAATGCACGGATGGTATTTCTCTTCTCAGTCCATTGTTCAGTGCCACAGCTAATATTCGTTGTTTAGGCCATCATCCACTGCTATCCCGCTTCCTTCAATGCCGACGATGCCTCCAATTTCACCACCGCATTTGCAAACGCCTCACACAAATTCACCACCGCATCGAGTGGGAGCGGAGTCGCCAGGTGTAATCAGACGGCTAGAACGAGTGGCGCCTCAACGGTCAATATGAGGGCCTCGCGACCAAAGAGGACGAGCGATGTATGATGGTTGATGTGACGCTTCTGGGGTGTTTCCTAAAGTCGTTTTTGTTTCTTTTTTTCCTTTTTGGTATATAGACCAGTATCTTGAGTTATAAAAGCGTGACAATAAAGAATCTTTCAATTACAATGAATACAGTACTTGTAGACAGGGTGCTGTCATCAAACCAACTGGATGGACTCTGTAAGTCTCTCTTCCCGATAATAGACGGGAACTAAAATAGCAATGCATCCTACCGTAAGAACCCACGGGATTCGTAACGTCCGGGTATACTTCTCTCTTAATACTGTAGCTACGATTGGTGTAAAAGGAATTAGAGATCTGACAGCGGGCTGATCTACGCATCTGAGCAAATGGGGAGAGCAGCTTCGGGCCCACTGGGCGTCACGAATCTCACGAGTCCCTACGAGTACTATGGATGTCAGCTTTGCATCCAGCTGTCGACTCTTCTCTGTGATACAACACTTATATAATCTCATCTTTAGAGGTAGCCAAAAGAATGTATTCCTTATTAGAGAAGAACTGACCCTGGATGTAAACACGGTCTTTAAAATCGTTCTTCTGGCGATATTTCTTGCATGACAACGCCCGGCTTAAATAGCCAAGATTGCGGTCCCACGCTACGACTCCAACGCTACTATTGCGCCTTATGACCAGCCCTGAGAGTATCGGTGCGTAGAAGCCACGCGAGCCTCCATATTTCGGGGGTGCTTTTCCCAAAGATTTAAGACAAAATGGTCGCCTCCATAATTCCTTGCTGCGACCAGTTCCTGAATTGCATTACTTTTACTACTCTGCTTTCATGTTCTTGTCCTCTCCCTCTTTATCTTTCGTTTAAGTTGTTAGACAGTCCATATTCTTACCTTCTCAACTTTAACCTCGTTTTGCAATTTCTTCAGCCTATTTTGAACTTCTTTCTTAACATGAGTAATCTATCCACAGAAGCTATCGTGACTATCATTAGTACGCTACCTGGATTAATTATTTCCGCTCTGAGTGCTTGGTTCGCCTATGTCGGACTCCGTCGTCGAAATGATGCCCGCAGCGATATTGAGACCCCAACTATCGGAGTTCTGGTGCGACTTGATGCAGCTCCTCGGTACAGTTTATTTTTACCTTTATCTTATCTTCGATGCCCTATTTTATTATATATCTAACGTTTTGTTCTAACAGAATGGACTTGCCCCGGGTTCCACATCCACCACAGCGTCTACATCCTCCTCCTTCAATAGCAGGGGGAAACTTACCGAGTGTATTCAGACGACCGGAACGCGTGAGACTCCCTCAAGGGTTGCAGCAATGACCTAGAACCTATTCATTAAGAACTATCTTGTTTCACTGAACTTGTTGTATATGGAGGCAAAAGCGCCAGGGCGACGAAGGATGGCCATCGCACTGAGCCTTTTGGTGTTGTATGATTGGTCAAAACTTTGGATAGACGACCTGGTCTCACACACCTTTCAGTACCTAGCCCAATTTATACGGAGCTTATTAAGTGTTCTGGGGAGTGACTGCGTTAATCACGGTGCTTGCTTTCTACCACGGGTATGGATGGTTTGGTGATTTTGAACTTGAGTCTCAGCTTGAGTCTCGCACTAGAAGTACAATTACACATATGTTACATGCCCTTTTATTATGCCCATCTATCAATGATTGGAACTGCCCTGGCTCTCCCTCGAACCATCCATTTCACACGTCGCTCAAATCCTAGAATTTTGACCAACCTGAGGTCAGCAAGTGCAGCGTTATAGTACATCCTTCTCTAATTAAAGTAGCAAGCCAAGGACTGCAGCGAGTACAGAATTATGCTCGCCCATCGGCTTGTTTGTCGTCATCGTTGTAGCGGGGTATTGTTTAATCGTGCTTCGTTGATCGGTTCGGGCAAAATATCCTATCATGGTATTAGTACTCGCAGTATAGAAAGGAAACTAGATACCGTACCGTAATGTTGTTTGGTCGTTCTTCTTCATCGACGAAACTTGAATTTGGGTAAGCTCCATCTGTCCTCCTTTTTATATCTATAGACCTTGTACGCAAAAAATACACCAACACAGGACACGGCTAGTCCAGCAGTGGAATAGGCAATGGCGACTTTAACTTCATCCGTCATTGTTGGCGATCAGACAAGAGAAGCTTCAGAGGGCAACAAAGGGATTGCAATGGACAGACAATACTGTAGGGCAAATAATGGAGATTGTAAAGCACGAAGATGAAGATTGTAGAGGACAAAGAACTCGAGAGCCGGGGTGTAACGGCGTTTAATAAGGAACAAACGGTTCATATAGGCGCCGACGAAAGAGCCGCAGCTCGAGGCAGTGCCGCCATGCTGAGCGTTGTGTGTTGCACATTTGCACACCATCGAGGCTGGATGAGTAATACAAGACTGTTGGAGCAGGGAGTACAACAGATCGTGGATGTTGACTAATTATAACGAGGCAGAGTAAGATTCGAAGAAGGGATGCTTGTGTAACAAAATGATGATCAAGTTGGTTGTACTCTGAAGGGTTTGATGTTTTTATTGTTAGACTAATTATGAAGAACTCCAACAGTTGGCACAAAGTAAATAAGATGGATAATTTCAAGACTCGATAGAATTCCAACTCCTGCGCTATGTTTTCCCACGCAATGCAAAACAAGAGATCATGTATGTTAACAACTCCAGAGGTAAAAGACAGATCATCCAAGAGAGCAACAACAACCAGTCTCGACAAGGCTCTCATAGCATCCTCCTCGAAGCTCACCACCTCCACCAATTCCCAAACAGAAGCTCAAAAAGAAACCCTCTCACTGTATACGGCTGCTGATGCGGTATCACAGGGAACTCCGTAATCGTCGACTCAGAATACTCGGCCGTAGTGACTTGATACTGTCAACCTGTTAGCTATGCTCTTCAAACAGTTCACAATGGACTTACCCCTCGCTCCCAATTGTACGCTCTATCCGATGCATAACAGATCGAGAAGGATAGCCACGTGCAGAAGTACAGCGCCACTCTGTGTGCCCCCAGGAGAGCGCGTAGGATGGGGTGTACTATCGGGCGCAAGATGTGTCGGCGCACCGGCTCCAAGTCTCGATAGAAGGCGCAATAGGATCTATAACCTCTGAGGCAGAGGAAGACGCTTATGGGCACGAAGTACGTCCCCCAGAAGTATTGGAGTGCGGATATGGGTCTCTCCAAGGCTGACAGAGGAAGAGATATGGCCCGCAGGAGAAGAGACGGCAGCTCTTCCCAGAGACCTTGCACTATTGTTCTTTCCCACAAGATCTGGACACATATCCATTCAAATGGGATTTTCCCCAGTATCCGTAGGAGTGGTCTGAGTACCATATCCCAGACCGTCGGTCGGAGAACACTTATCCACAGGGGGTATAGAAATATGCGCCAGAGGAAGCGACAAATGGGCCATGTGATATAGTAGGCGAATTTGTCTTCCAAGAAGAATAGATTATCTTCTTGGTACGGGGACTCTGTTCTATTGTAGTCCCAAGGAGTGCTGGGACAGTCGGAGTCCACAGTCATGGGGGTGCCCGGTACCTTTGGGCTAGAATTTGGGCTCCTTTTGTGCTTGGGAGCCCTGCATCCTCTTGTCGAGCGACCCATCGTGTCTAGAAACTGACTGTGATATAGGTGTGATGGTGTTGTAGCTGGTGTTTCTCGGTCACGATAGCAGTGTCTGGAGCGTGGTGAGTATGGTGGCGAGAGGAAGTCAGTGTTGGGGAAAGGAAAGAGTGTCGTGTTCATTTTAGAATAAGGGTGGGAATAATATTCGTCCTTCTACATTTAATGTTTGGTGCGAGCGATCAGATTCGCAGGGTTTGGTGGAAGCAAAGCTTGATATAGGGCAGCAAACGAGATAGAGCATTCTACAGCAATCAGCAACTCAATAGACGATAGTGCCATATGAGCCAACCATGATAGAGCAAATAGCAATCAACGTTCACAAAGCGATTGTTCCCCCAATCAGACCTACTAAAGTGTCAAGAAGTTACAACAATCCAATCAACTCCTTACATCCGGATCACCAACTTGCCCAAATCACCCTTGAGGTTAAGAACTTTATCACAAGCCCTCTTCACACCCTCGATATCATCAAAATCAACCGTGTTGAAGATCCCTCTGACCTTACCATCCTTAATCATCCCCTCGACGACTTTCATATCCTCCACAATTCCCGGATTTCCAGACAAAAACTCATACTTGATGCTTGTCCCACTTAGCTTCCAAGTATACCACCACTGAAACGTATCCAACACCCATCCAAGCCACCCAGGGAAGTGTTTCGGGCCCAACATCTGGAGCATAACGTCGCTCTTGGGCACACTGGCTATACTCATGAGTATACCGTCAGGCTTGAGGACAGATATGCACTCATCTAGTGTGGAGAACTGAGTGCTTATTGCAAAGTCAACTGTGCCTGGACCAACCATGTTGACAACATTTTGAGTTTTGTAGTCGTAGAGTTGGTTGACCAGCCCAGAGAGATATTCCTCCACAAGACTCATCTTAGGCGTAGATACAGTTGAGATTATCTTTTCAGCACCAAAGTAATTCTTTGCGACTTGGATCATCAAGGAGCCAGTTCCGCTGAGAGCTGCGGGTATGTACACTGTCTGACCAGCGAGATTATCTCGTCCTTGATGTTGAAGACCACGTTTGATGGTTTGGTAAGCAACCACTGTCAAAGCTGGTAGGGCAGCAGCTTCTTCAAACGAGATGAGGTCTGGTTTCTTGTGAAGAAACTTTGCTTCTGTGACGACGTACTCTGAACACCAACCCGCGGGTGGTCGAGTAAGAATAGGCTTTTCATATTCGGCGCCATAGACATTATCGCCGACTTGAAAATCAGTAACCTCTGATCCGACAGCGATCACTGTTCCAGATCCTTCCATGCCGAGCGTAAAAGGGTATTTCCTGAAGTTGTGTAAGTTTAGTTTGACTTCTGGGTTTGTATTACTTACAGCCGATCACCAATAAGGATGCGAAACTGTCCAGAAGGAATTCTCGTGTCCTCAGTATTGATACAAACTGCTCCCATTTTGAGAAGGACTTGGTCAGGCTTTGTGATACTCGGCATGGGTTGCTCTAGTACTGTGTACTCGGCTGGGAGGCATTTTTTAGGTGCAACGAGGGTTTGAGTGGTAGATGGTAACTTGAACATTTTGCTTTGACTTGTATCTCTTTTTGGCTATATACAAAGAAATTGGGTGTAGCATGATCTTTTATTTACCTCTACTCATCGGCGGCGGAGTCGGTATGTCGGCGGTGGAGACCAAGATACTCGGAGGGGACCCACCGAAACCGCCGAAGTCCACCGCCGGTGGCCCGAGTTTCAGCTTTAGAGTTTCCTTTTTGCGGAGTTGCAACCTATTATTGACAATTCGGGCTGCGGACATATTAATTTGTTGGAAGAAGGCAGGTGTCTCTTGTTTGTCTGGTTACCACCCGCCACTGTTTCGACACATACAGCAGCCTCCATTGACTTTGGCCACGCAGTCTAATACATCAGATTCTCTTTCAAGACTATTCGGGGCACAAGCTCCGAGCCTTTGGGCGTCAGGATAATTGGCTGCCGAAAGCACAAGAGATGAAACAAGTTGACCAGCGACCTTATGCTGGCACATACTAGATAGCATTTTGGCTTCTTTTGTTTGGCTCCTTATGCCTTTAGGACGATTCTTCCGTTACCAGCCACCGAGGCATGCGGGTGCAGACATGGTCACGCTGTTCGGTTTCATCTCCATCACAGTATCCTCACAACGGGCACTCATCATGATATCGTGTCAAGTTCAGGTACTTTTCTCTATGTACAATCAATCTATCGCATTCGTTCATTGAGCTCGAGCTCAGGTAGTCTATCTTCACACAAAAAGCAAATGGTAACGCCCCGTTCCCCTATTCGGTACTGTATCCCTTGGGGAAAACACTCAAAGCACGCCTGCTGTCATGATCGCATCGCAGAGGAAGAAGTTACGATGATGTTTCCATGGTCATTACAAAAGAAATCCGTTCCCGTACTCCGTCCAGTACTTCTGTAACAAAAGTCGAAGGCAAACCGCCTGCCATTGTCTTATCGCAGACAGAGAAGTTGCGACATGACCTTGTAAAAAAAGGCCAAAGTACGCCGGCTGTCGTGACTTCGCCTGATTACAAAGAGATTGAGAAAAAGAAAGAAGAAGAAGATGCGGTCGCTTTTCCTGATGCCTGGAACAAAGGAAAAGGCTCGTTTCGTCATGATGGACTCTTCGTCAAGACTTGATCAGTCATACATGCTGAAAGCCAGCTCTTCGAGATATTCGCGCGAGCCCCGCGAGTAGGTCGAAGTGTCTAAAAGAAAGTCAGTAACGAAACAACACTCGCGAATCTCAAGCTTAACATACCGCGGACACGACCAACACCCAGCTGGTCTCCAACATTAAGGTACCCCTCGGACAACTCAGCCTTGCTCTTCTCCACAACCGCCTCCAACTTACCATCTCCCTTCCAACCGCTACGGCACATAGGGCAGGTGACGCCCGCGCCGGACTTGTTTCGTGCCCACAGCTTAAAACACTGCGAGTGAAAGTTGTGGCCACAGGCCGCCGCGCACCACACCAAGGAGGGCTTCTTCTCATCTTCTTTCTTGAGCTCGCAGTAGCAGATTGGGCAATCTCCCTCAATAGGCTTGCGCTTCTCGGACTCTTCCTGAGACTCGGGCTGGGACTGTGATGCGGAGATGTCTGGTGCGGACTCAAAGATGGATTGAAGCTCGGTACTGAGGAGAGCTTGCTGGTACAGAAGTTCATCGGGCGCGTTGAGAACCTTCTTCATCACCTGTGAAGATGTTAGTATGGTGAAAAGAAGGCGAATGGTGGAACTTACGAAGCAGATATGCTTACACTGCGCGAAGCCGCGCATATGGTGTGGACAAGTGCAGGTGATGCGCAGCCCGATGTGGACAGTATAGATGTTGCCGGTAGAACCCGTCATTTCGACTATCTCTTCTGGGCGTGACTCGGTACCGACTCGAGTTCGATTGAGGACATAGAATCGCTCAGTCTGAGCCCGATCGTAGACGCCTTGCCAGTGCTTGGGGGGCTCATCTCGAAACTTGCGAAGTCGCTTTTCTCCTCCGAGTTTCATCATTTTCTTGACTGGAGCAACCTTCTTGGGCGTGTGGTCCTCTTCATCCTTGATGTCACTCGCCTTCTCAGGCTTGTAATCATCGTCGTCTTCGTCTTTGGTGATCTCACTCGCCTTTCGTTTGTTGTTTACGGGAAGCGCAGATAGGTTCTCCTTGGTATCGAGTTCTGTCTTGACTGGAACCGCCTTCATGAGCTGCTCATCATCTTCTTCCTCGTCTGTTTCTTCTTTCTTGATTTTGGTTGCCTTTTGCTTCTTGTTGGTAGCGGGCGCTGTCAAGTTTTTCTTCGCCTGTTTCTTGGCACGGACAGCTTTCTTGGGCTTTTCATCATCGTTATCCTCCTTCTTGACTTTACTCGCCTGTGTCTTGTTGGTAGAAGGTGGTGGAGCTTGGTCGTCCTTCTCGCTAACACCGGCTGTTGAAGGACCCGCTTGCTGCTGTTGGAGTGCTCTGGTGGCGCTTCGGGTCATACGTCGATTCTCAACGTTCAGAGTTGGGGTTTCATTTGCGCTTTGAGCGCCGCTCGAATCTTTAGAATCCATTTTGACGATCTTGAAGGATTTTCAGAATGAATAAAAAGTGTGGTGCTTGAGAGGAAAGAATTCGCTTTGGTCGCACTTGCCTCCAGGGTATGGTGAGTGCAGCACTTGGTGTATTTATGACGGCAAACGCTAAGTCACGTGCTGTTATTCATCTCAACTTGCGGTCGCTTCACTCTCTTGACACTGCAAGGAAGTGACAGAAGTCTTTGTGGGTAAACATTCATTCATCTCATTCAATTTTTTCTCCTTTTTCAAAGAATGCGTTGTGGTTTGAAGAAAAAGGTTTGGCAAGGGTCGATTCATCTCTGCTGTTAGCAATTGGGTCTCTGCTTAGCTGGGCGTTTGGAGGAGCGGGACGTCACAGCTGGGGTATAAAAAGACAGTAAAGGGACTCATGATATCTGACATGTCATTCACATTCACGCATTCATAAAGATGTTTCATATGATTTGAAAGGAATTGCTCTTTGGCATTGATTTATCCTATCTTCTTCATCCACTGACCCCATCTCTTTTGCCTGGCCTCATACCGCTCATGATAGCCCAAAAAGAAAACCAGCCAAACGCCCCGGAGCTAAGGACCAACCAGCCCCTGCTCACCTGAGGGTACATATGCCCCACCGTATGCGCCCCCTATACAAAGAGAATAACAAAAGAAAGAAAACAAGCAGATTGATTGATGTGGTGTATACAGGTCAAGCCAGAAAGTTGGCTGCCGTTTTGAAATGGTTCAACGCCGAGTCTATGCTATGGCTGTCAAAGATTTATAGTATTAGACATGAAGGGAATATTGGTGTGTGGCCGTAAGATCATCGGAGTGATGGTATCATGGAGGGTCGTTTGGTTGAGGGCCGTGATACTGTCATCGAGGTAGTCGGTGGTATATCGTAGTAAACCATGGATGTGGGTATCAAACAGTCGAACTTAATGGTGGAGGTAGTGATTGGCAGTAACGGTCATCGAGTAGCAATACATAATCGCACATTCGTCGCAGTGCCCGAGAGAGTCGCAAAGATATGCGCGCAGCTCTTAAGGCAAGGGTCGTCGGTGACTGGGATCGCGGGGTTGTTGATATCGACCGTGAGATTGTTGTTGTTGAGCAGTCAACCACTCAGTAGTTCCTGTTTGTCGACCAGGTTGCTCAGCAGGCAACTTGGTATCGCTTCCACTGGCCGCAGTGTGGTTCGATCCACCAGGAGAGCCGGGGACAAGATCGGTAACGGCCTGGGCAATTGAGGCAACAACGTATCCTCGAAGTTCGTTGTCCTCCCGGGTGTCTTCCTTCTCCAATCGGAAGCGCTCATCCTTGTTCATGTTGGATCGGCGCATGTTCTTAATCTCTTGCATAACATAGAGAAGAACCTCTTCGGGGCATCGGTTACGCTCGGAAGCGTGTTGGTTCTTGCGAACGTATCGTCGAGTGACGTCGGTAGCACCATCAATGGAGAAGGCAATACAGTAAGACATCTTCTTACCCCAGCCCTCAGCGTAGAGACGAGGGTTGTCCCATGCCTCCTCGCAAGCGTCAACGTGAACCCATCGCTTCTGGTGGTCTGAGTAAACCTCAGTCCAGACATGGTCTTCGGCGTTCCAAACCCATCGAACGCGACCACCAACAGCTCGGCAAAGCATGCTGAAGCAGTTGGCCCATTCGCCAACTCGTCCTCGGCGAGTCTGCAATAGTCGCCAGACATCACCGTATCGAGGGAAGCGTTCGTAAGCTCCACAGTGTTGAGCAGAGCATCGATACAATTCAACCCGGAGGGCACCACAAGCGCTCTCTTCAGGCAGAGGGGCAGTCATGCCTTGGGCGATTGTGGGAGATAAGCAGGAGGGGCATGGAGGGTTGTTCACCCAGGTAAAGAATGATCGCTTAAACCATCTGTTGATCGTGTTAGTCAATCTGTCCGAAAGGATGAATCGGATAGAAAATGACGTACCTTAATAATGCCCGAATAACGCAATCTTGGTAACCCCATTCAGGTTTTCGACCATCGCCCATACTCTCAGCTTGAGCTTGCAGAACCTGAGTCTCTTCCTCGGCCTCGCCATAGATACGATCCAATGGGATGGTTTGCAAGGCCTCGTCAAGCAGACCGGGGTTCTCGTATTTGGTTGGTGTTAATGATAAGCTGATGAGGAGGTTTCTGAATTTTTGAGAATCACGATCGCCGGCAGCAGGAGGACTCGGGATCTTGGGGAGATGTCGAAGTGCGGAGTAAGAGGGAGGAGTAGATCCTTGAGCGGCTGACGGTCGGTTGTCGGCTGGATAAGGTGAGCTTCGCATGCGTGGGGATTGGTCTCCCAGGCTAGGAGAGCTTTGTCGAGATGTGTTTCGGAGATCGTTCATACGCTTGTCACGTAACAAGCCCTCAAACTGGACTCGAAGGTCTCGCGCCCATTCCTCGCCATATTCGCCCGCAGGCGTTCGTTGGCCCGCCATATTGAATAAGTAAGAGTTGTTAAGTGTGTACTCGAACGAAGTAGTTGATGAGGTAGTTGAGTTAAATGATGTCGATGGGGTATCGTTGCCCAGTTACGTAGCCGGGCTGAAAGGTTGATAACTCAATCGTTGGTGTTGACGAGGTCCTTTGAAACCTCTCAAAAAGTCAATTTGTCGTCGTAATGTTGATCGTTAATGGTCGTCGTATGTAACGAAGTACGTGTCGATAGGCCCAATTGCCACGATACACGCGTTGTCCTAGATGTTTGATGTTTGATCTTCAGAGCAAACCTGCTGGCTTATGCCGCTGGTGATGTCGCTCGCTTGATGACTAAGAAATCGAATTCTTTTAGTCGTCGTCAATGTCGTCGTTTGTCCCGAGGTGAAGCTGGATTGCTTTCTCGTCGTCGCCGTGGATGAGATAAATGAGAGGAGTTGACGACTCGCGAAATTGCGAAAGCTGATAACCGCTGCAGGTAAGAGAAACAGCACAGCACAACGCAGCACAGAAGAGGAGAGGCAGGAGCAAAGCAGGCGGCGATGAGAATCGAGGGTGGACCAGGGGAATAAAGGGAAGGGACGGGGTGTCTCGGGAGGGTGTGCGTCTTCGTTCGCTCTTGCCCACTCTGGGCCAGAGCCTACGATGGCAGTTTACGCGTCAGCAGTGAGCGCCACGGCCAATGAGAGAGGCCGTTGTCGCTGCAGGTGGGGGCCGCTGGGCGCAGGGGGATGTACCGGTACAGCTGCCTCGTACTTGCCTTGCTGTTAGAAAACGGCCACTGGCTTGGTCCGGGCACTGAATTGATTGGTCTAGGCGAATGAGAGAGAATGGATACTCAGACCTTCCGGAGACAATTTGCAGCCTTCGAATTGTTATTTAATTACGGCTGTCTAGAGAAGCCTACGAATGTTGGTGCGCGTCGCTAGTTTTATTGAAGACGTGTAAGTTCAGCGGGAGTAATCACTATCGTAAAGACAAATTTGAATGAAAATGGGTCAACAGATCAAGTCCACGCAACAGATTCATCATCAAGAGGCGAACCTAAAGGGCCAATCTCAGCAGTGAGAGCGCCAGCCCAGGCACCGCGAGGCACGTGTACGTAGACCTTTTAGTGATACCTCCAGAGACACTACAGCAAAACACTTC
Organism: Fusarium tanahbumbuense; assembly: GCA_012977735.1. NCBI lineage: Eukaryota > Fungi > Ascomycota > Sordariomycetes > Hypocreales > Nectriaceae > Fusarium > Fusarium tanahbumbuense. The sequence goes on from JAALXH010000223.1 coordinate 11,907, forward strand.
CAATTGCGTGCGTATGTTCTTCCTAGGGTCTAGGGGAACACCGAACAGCGAAGACAAAGTGGCGCCTGGCCTAGATCTTCGTCATCAGCGAATTAGCGAGCGTCAGCCTTTATTCGTGCGACTCTGGAACATGTCAGATGGAGAAAGGAACGACAAGAGGCGACACTGTTTTAATAAAATATGGGAATTTGTCTGAGAGAATGGGAAACAAAAGCGACAATCACCATATCTATCTTGTGGCAATGCTGTGTCAACATGAAAGCTCTAGACTCAGAACAGTAGATGATAAGCGCGCGCGGGGAAGAAACCGTCCAGGTCGTGTCAAAAAGCATCGACGGAGACAATTCGACTGTGACAGTGGAGCTAGGCAGGCATTAGGCGTCCTGACTTCCTGGGAAGTCCTTGTGAGCGCAGAGAAGACAGAATTCAGTCTCCATTACTTGGATCCAATATTGACAGAATAGAGCCGAATTTGGACGACAAGTCGGAAATAGCAACATAGAAGTCAAAATTGAAGGTAATTCACCCCACAAAGGTATTGTGTTTCCCAAGAATGAGTTGCCATCAAAAGTCTGCATGGCCTATTCTTGAGATTTTCTTCCGCTGAAGCGCCAGAGAAACGTCTCGAGGCTGCTAACGACCGCTGCAATTTTCTGCGAGTCACTCAGTCTAACCCTGGACCGCGCAGAACATGGAAGTATCGGTACCTTGCTAGGTACGTGCCCCTCGTCGTGGTGGGCGATGACGAGGCAGTGGTGAGGTCCCTAAAAAGACGCCCGATCATTCGCATCGTGGCACAGCCCATTACTTAGCCACGCTGCCAACTATTCTGTTTAGCAATGTTCTACAAGACTGTTGACGCACTGCCGCGCAACTGAGCCTGAACCCTAGATTATCGCCAGATCTGTGTAGATGATCGCGCTTATTTTCCTGGGACTTTTCTGTAGGCCTCTGAGGTTGATTGCCAGGCTCTTTGACGATCACAGGTACCTAGCCACAGGTCGCGGTTAAGTGGCGGTGCATGTTATTTCCAGTTCCACACTGTCAGGACTGCTCTCCACTTTGACTCGCGGCCTCTCAGTCTTGTCCCTTGCAATTCCACTGCCTCTCCATCGTCTTGCATCACAACCCACTGGCTTGTTTGATCTGTTTCAACCTTTCCCTCCTGGACAATTTGAGATAAACACGGCGATAACTTTAGAACTCAATTTTTTTAATCTGATGTGGCTGAGAAAGCGATCATTGGCTGCAGATGTTGTTGGGATTGATACCAGATGAAAGACGATGGCTTCATCACCATCAACTGCTACTGTATGTCAATGACTTGTGACCCTGAAGATATCTCTCTTCAAATCTGCCGTGTATCAAGGGTCATTTCGGCTTGTATTGCCTGATGCCAAGCCAAAGCCTTGATACCTCTTGTTGCTTCATCTCAAGACTAGGGATATTCTTTGAGCACAGCACAGCACATCACATCACACCGAAAAGCAGAAGATGCTCAACAAAACTCCACAGCGATCTGCATTACATGTTTCTTTCCTTTCTTCCGCATTCTTTACATGATACTGCTGATCCCCGAATCAAACATGTCTTGCTCATTGCGAAATTGAGAGAAGCCATCTCGAGATTGAAATTCGAATTGCCCATCCGGCCGGATACACGGGCTGGGCAATTCTTGGAAAAGAAGCTTAACTAGCTTTGGCCGGTCCCGTCTGCCATCGCGTGCGTTTCTGCCCCTGGAAAAAGCGGTCTCGACCAATCCGAGTGCAGGAGATCTTGACAGCCGCTCACTCGCAGAGTCGCAGAGGAGCCAGAAAGAGAAACGCCCTGCGCCCTTGATTATTTGCTTGCGTTTACGTGCTTGGTCTAGTGGGTAACGGAAAACTTGAAGGCCCAAACTCAGGGTGACGGAAATATATGACCTACATGGACCAGAAATTGGCCTGAACTGGTGTCGCTTATTTCGTCTCTTACGTAGATGCACTCAAGTTTTCTGTAACCCTGACTGCTTAGCAACGTTACAGTTACAGCTAACCATCAACCCTGCCTTCTTAGAACGATCTTGGTAACGGGAGATTCGTGTCGAGGAAATAGCTTACCAGGGGTTCAATCGGAGCCGAATTCAATCCCTCCCTTTCTTCCGTTTCCCTCAAATCGCTTTACCAAAAACGACTGGCTGTGGATTACTTGTTCGTTTGGTCGCAACATGTCGCTCAAATGGAGCAACAAACCCACACTTTAGAAAATCCAAGTTGCAAGTTCAGGTCAATTGTTCTTGTCCAGTTACTCACTGCCAATCACTCTCAGTTGTGGTTTGCCGATCTTTTTGTTGCGCTTACGACTGGGGCGTGTCTGGTAAGACACCGCCAGAGCCAGACGAGGCCGCGTCATCTGGACGCTCCATGACATTGGCTTGCGTACCTGCAAACATCAATCAATATTGGATCTCAACTCTAACAAGCCTACGCAACGCCTATCTTCCCAAATCGCCACCTCCTGACCGCGACAATCCAGTCTTTCAGGACACTTTTGAATCTTCTGTAATTATTCTGGTGTTTTTCCACTTTGGTGCACTCGACCTAGGGAACAGACCGACGTTGCCAAGCGGACCACAAAAGCCAAGTCAACGACAAGATCAGATTCCGAGGCTAAGCATTTCGCTAGTTTTGTGCTACGCAAGCTCTTTTGATAGACAGCCAGGACCAGCACAGCACAGCACAGCACAGTCATGACCTCAAGTGTGGTCCCTGACTTATGATCACCAAACAGCTGCATCATCCAGAATCAAAGAGAGATCTTGACCGTTCTGACTCTGAACTCAGCTTTCGTTTACTCATTGTTCTCATTGGAAAAGTGAGACGGATCTTCCCTAGGACCAACTCAAATCTGACGCGGTGAACGATCTATTTCTCCTCTTGGCAGTTCAAAATCCGCCATGACGACGCTGAGTCTGGGGGATTACCTCGTGGATACGTAGACCTTCAACACACTGACCATAACTCAAACAACCCGTCAGTCATCTCATCCGAAAAAGTACGAGTTGCCGTTAAAGATGAAGTCAAGGTCACAGGGATGCCGGTACTTCACCAAAACCCTGCTTATCCATGTCATGAACCATCCTGCTATCTCATCTCATCCCGTCTTCCACTTCCCGAATGCAACCCGCCATTGAACCCAGGTTCCCAAGAAATAACCTAAGACCCTTCTTACCTGAAGCCTCACTTGTATCAAGCTCGGCCAAGATCCTTCTGCCGTCCAGGACGCGCGTTCGACGGGGGAAGACTGGGCCTATTTAATAATGCCTAGACATTTTCGGTAAACTTGTGCAACGGTTTAGTGTAGAAACTGGAGGCATCTTGTTACTTGATTGGTGCACTCGAGATGATCATGTAAGTTGAAGAAATCGCTCAGACTGGGATTGTCTTCTCGTGACTCGTTCAGCTTTGGTCGGGCCTCAAGCTCATCTGATATTTGATATCATGACACTCCGATACGCGAGACATCTCCAACCCCCCCGTGAAACAGACGCTAGACTACAAGAACAAGGAAAATGCGATGGTTTGCCGATAGGACTGATTAAATGACAAGATCCTGATATGGCATGCTCACGATCGGGACATGGGTATACGTATGCAGTAGAAAGTCAATATCCCAACATCTAATTCGATAGCCCGTACGTTCGCACTCGCACATTGGGCCTATGTAGCTAGTATAACAATCCAAATCTTCAAACCAGGATCATGCTTTTGAGTCTGGACCTTGTGAACGTCCATCCTTGCAACCACGCCGAACATATGCGTCTCCACGATCAAAACTCAGACAACGTCGCATCTTTTACCTACTCGTATGTACATCTCTGGCTGTAATCACCATTACTTCCTCCACTGCTCGACGTTGAAGTAGCTGTCGGGCATATCCATATCCCATGTCGGTCTCTCCACAAGGGCAACCTCGAGAGGCTGGTCTGCGGTGCTGATGGGCACAACACCAAAGATGGGTCGGTACTTGAAGGTCATCCACCAGCTCTTGCGTTCACCGCCAGTCTCGGCACCCTCATCTTTGCCCACTTCACGACGGTTCCGTAGCTGAGCGAGTTCACCTTCGGGTTGGTCCTCATCGTCACTGTTGGCGTCCTCGGGGTTGGGAGCGTCCTCCATATCGACGTCCTCCCACTGGCCGGCAGTGTGCTTGCGGATCAAAGAAGGCGCGATGGCACCCTGCTCCATTCTGCCACCAGCTCCGGTAGAAGGTCCTGTTCTCTTGCGCTTGAGGTTTTTACCAGGGGTGGCTGTGGCATCCTCGCTTTCTGTAGGCTTGGGAAGATCTTGAGCGAGATCAAGCATGAGAAGGAATGAAACACCGTAGATCCAAGCACGAGAGCCCTGCCAGAAAACCCCCTTGGGAAGATCGAGAAGATCCTGTACAGGAGCGGGTAGGTCCTTTCGAGTGTGTTTTCGTGACCAGGGTGTGAGACAGCCTTGAAGTGGGTGGAATAGCAAAAGGTTCCATCCCGAGGTGATAGCGAGGAGGGTGTAGTCATCGACCAGGTTAGATGGTCCATTAATTCCATCAAAAGAGCTTCTGGGGGAGACCTTGGCCTGAGGGATATCAGCCGAGAAGGACAAGACTGTGGCAGCATTCTGCAACTTGGGCATTAGCTTAGCACCGGGGTTGCGAATCCACTTCTCAATGCCCTGCGAAGATTCTTCTTCCTCATCTGAAGAGTCACTCTCACTTGCGGAGGACGCGTCATCCTCTGACTTCTTCTCTCCCTCGCTCAAGATCCAGGTGTCGATGTAGCCGGCAATATCGGACACAGCGAGCATCTTGGAGTCTGGGGAAAAGGCGACCTGTGTAATGGTCCTATCGTAGCTACCCATGCCTCCGTTGAGGATGTGACGTGGGATTTGTCGTCGTAAGCGAGTAAGTCGCTGCACTCTGGGTGAGAAGACGAGGGAAGTTCTGGGAGAAACAGGGTCGAGAGCGGCCATGACGACACGAGAGCCTTCCTGGACTGCACAGAGCCACTGGGCGTTGGGTGACAGCTGCACCTTAATTGCGCCAACACCGGCGAGCTTTTGAGGAAGTTCAGCGGAGGAAATCTTGACATCGGAGGGGTTGATAGGGTCCTGGTGCTCTAATCTGAAGGCCTTGACGTCGATAGCTGTAGAAACAACCAGGAGCGAGCCCTCATCGTCGATAGTCGCTGAAGTAATATTCGAATCTCCCTTGACAACGATAGTCTTGAGTAGCTTGCGGTTTTTGTTGATATCGATCTTTTTGTCGCTGTTCTTCGCTACTAGATCGGTTGTTGACTTTCGAAGAAGCCAAATGTGAATCTCTCTCTCCCAGAAGCTGACAACGAAACGAGCCTTGGGCGCACCCAACAGAGGAGCCTGCTGTGGCAGGGCGGGCATCATACGGTGGTTCTCGCGTCCCATCTCCTTGAGAGGAATGACGACGGGGTTGGCATCAGGGCCTGAATTTGAGTTAGCCACGACCTTTCAATAATACGAGTTGATCTTACCTCCAGAGACAACAACGCTGACTTTACCACTCTCGAAAGAAGCCATACACTTGGCATCGTGATCGTGGTATCTTCGTCCCCAGACCTTGCCCCATCGCGATCCAGCGTTGGCGTTCTGCTTGTAAAGGATCGTTCGTCGGTCCATGCCTCCGCTGAGGATGGCAGTGCCATCGGCACTTGTTGCAAGACTGAGAACATCCTTCTTGTGGCTCTGCATTCGCTGTGTTTGGGTGTATGTCTTGCCATCCCAGATGCAAACCTGGCCAGTGGAATCGCCAGAAACAATGTTGCCGTTGGGAAGGCACTTGACAGACCAGACGATAATGATGTCCTTAGCACCACCGCCGAGATCAGAGCCTAGTGTCATTCTGCGCAACATGTGACGCTTTTCAAGATCGTACGCTCGAATCGTGTTATCGGAGCAGCCGACAATGGCGATCTTGTGCGACTGGAAACAAATGCTGACCATCTGCGTCTTCTTGGTAGGCAATCGCAGCACAACCTTCTCGAATCGCAGGTTGTCGTCCTCGATAGAAAACTCGACCAGCTCGCCGTCAATTGTTCCAGCAATAAGCTTAGTGCAGTCTTGGTCGAACTCGGCGGGCTGGGCAGCCATGCACCAAATGTCTCCATGCTGACCGCTGGCGTGTCGCTTTGGCCTTCCCGTCTCGAGATCCCATTCGGTGACTGTGGAAGTCCAGCCTATGCTGAACAGTCGTGACTTTCCGGGAACGACGCGCCCATCGCCGAGGTCCTGGTCGGGCTGATTGACCCAGACGAGTCCATCAATGCTTCGATCCTTACCGCCAGGAATGATGAGCTCCTGGTTCCAAGAGCCATTCTGAGGGTTCCAGATCTCGATATCGCCATTGCCTCGTCCGATCGCAAGTCGCGCGCGAGCTCCTTGTTGCGCCGAGCGCGCCACAGGGTGAGAGAAGGCGATGGCGTTGATGGCGGACGGCTTGTAGGGAACGAATCGACAACGATGGATATCCATTGTGACGGCGGTGTTCGGACTCTGAGGCCGAATCTGCAGTCGCGTAATGTTGAATAATTAAGTATTAACTTGAAGAATGTCAAAAATCGGGTTGGAGTGGTTGCGCGGATCGTGAAAAAACTTGTAACCGCCGCGTAGCCAGGCGTTTATGATCCAGTACAGGAAGAAAAATCCTAGACTCGCGACGTTGCCCAAATTTTTTTTCTTGCAGGAAGTTTAAGGTGTGGTCATAGCGCTTCTAGTGCCCCTCCATAACCCACCTCTGGCAGCCGCGACCCAACCCCTCACCTTCCTTCAGCGCGTGCCCCTCTGCTTCTTTCTCCTGCGGGTTTCTGATTCTGGATCTCTTCTCAATGCGTCACATTTCGTCTTTTCTGGACCCTTTTTCTGACTCAACACACGTCGCAGAGTTTGGGTCGCAAACGTCATAAGGTTTAGCTCGCGACACTTACGGTTATATCACGTCTCCAATCTATGATTCTGTCTTTTCTTCCTTGACAATACATGCCGCATCCTTCACGATATCCTTGACGTCGTCTCCGCATCTCCGAACTCAGCTCTCCAAGTCCCCACGACTCCAACTACAAAAGTCGAACCTTGTCCTCCCAGTACCTCTTTCGATTCGACAGACATATCTACACGTACTCTACACTCAAAACCGCAATCATGGTTTTCAACAGCTCTTCGCCCTACCCTGAGGGCGTCATCTCCTTCCTCGACACCGATCTTTACAAGTTGACCATGCAATGCGCGGTCTTCAAGTTCTTCAAGGATGTACCCGTGACATACGCCTACACCAACCGAACCCCCGATAAGAAGCTGTCGCGAACCGCTTTCAAATGGCTTGAGGAGCAGATTGGAAGTGCGTGAATGTTTGTCCTTAGTCGGAGCTATGACTAACCTTGATGTCCAGAGCTCGGAAACATCTCCCTTTCCACCGACGAGTACCTTTTCCTTAAGAAGCACTGCGACTACCTGTCCGAAGACTACCTCAACTTCCTCAAGGAGTTCCGCCTCAGCCCCCGTGAGCAAGTTGTTGCTACCTTTACTCCTGTTGGCGAGGACACTGGAGACGACACTACTGTTGGCGATGTCGACATTCAGATCAAGGGCACTTGGGTCGACACGATTCTCTACGAAATTCCCATGCTTGCGTTGACATCTGAGGCTTACTTCAAGTTTATGGACACTGATTGGAACTACGAGGGTCAAGAGCAGCAGGCTTTCGAGAAGGGACTTCAATTGCTCGAGGCAGGATGTGTTACATCCGAATTTGGTACACGAAGACGCCGTGACTACCACACCCAGGCTCTTGTCTTCAGAGGACTTGTGCAAGCTTCCAAGGAGGCTGAGAAGAAGGGATTCCCTGGAAAGCTTTCTGGAACCAGCAACGTCCACCTTGCCATGCGCTTCAACATCCCCCCTGTTGGAACCGTCGCTCATGAATGGTTCATGGGCGTTGCTGCTATCATTGGTGATTATAAGCAAGCCACTGAGGTTGCACTGCGACACTGGGTAGCATGCTTTGGAAGCAAGCTTGCTATTGCTTTGACCGACACCTTCGGTACTCAGGAGTTTCTGCGCGCTTTTACACAGTCTGTGCAAACCATTGAGGGTGGATTCTCAGCTGAGACCTTCAAGAAGGCTGATGGAAGCATGAAGACATATGCCGAGGCCTTTGCTGGCATTCGACAAGATTCTGGTGATCCTGCCGAGTACACCAAGTGGATGCGAGAGTTTTACGACAAGCAGGGTATCACAGACAAGAAGACGATTGTGTTCTCCGACTCACTCAACATCGAAAGATGCCTGGAGTATAAGAAGATTGCCGAGGACCTTGGATTCCAACCTACATTTGGTGTGGGAACATACCTTACCAACGACTTTACCAATACCAAGACGGGCAAGAAGTCCGTGCCTCTAAACATTGTTATCAAGATCAGCTCGGCGGCAGGCCGTCCAGCTGTCAAGATCAGGTGAGTTGTACCCGACCATAAGCACAGGAGATGTAACCTAACACAAAGCAGTGACAACATTGGAAAGAACACCGGAGACAAGGATACTGTTGAGATGGTCAAGAAAGAACTTGGATATGTCGAGCGTGAATGGAAGGAGGGAGACGAGACTTCGCGATGGGGAAAAGCGTAAAGGAAAAATAGACCAAGATACCAAGGCACCTATTGCCTATGACCGAGAGATCTGAATGATCTCAGTGAACAAAAGGATAACATAAATTGGATAAATAAGACAAGATGAAGCCATGTGACGTTGAAAGGTCTAGCATGCTGCGTAGTAGAAACATCATCGCATTTAAATGAGTAGGGTATATATGACCATTAAGATGGCCTGCTGAGTAGCGATTTATATCACTCCCATACGCCAAAAACCTCCATCCAAATCTCACTTCTAAACGAAAGTTATGACTCCAACGGAGTCTCAACTAGAGGTGTCAAACCAACCTCCATCCTTGCCCAGGTTATACACGCCTTCCACTCAGGCAAACTCATAATCTCATGCTCCGTCTCAGGCTCCCACAACATCTCCGAGACCTCGTCGACCATCTTTTTCCCAAACGTACCAACCCACCAAGCCATCTTACCCAACTCGTTAAGCTGCACGCCCCAAAACATGGTGATCATCAAAGCCACAGGATCAGAGCTCTTGAGAGCTACTCCGAAATCTCGTCCTGCAAGTGCCGGAAAACCAATTGCTATCCCCTTGAAAACGTCTTTGGAATCTTCTGTGAAGCAGGTTTGGATCGCGGAGATACTGGGCCGGTATGAGCTGGATATATCGCTTGGTGTTTCACAGGCTTTGTTGACGATTGTGGAGAGATGCTCTAGTGCATCTTCTGTCTCTTTTCCAAGAGAGGTAGGTGTTTCGGTTTGGAGCTGTGTTCGTAGCATCAATGCTTCTGTGGATCTTGATAACGCTCCTGATATGAGAGCGTCAAAGTGTTGATCCGCGATAGAAGCATTACCCATGAGTAATTCCCACAACGTCACTAGACGCTCAAGCACACCCTCGTACAACTCCTCGAAAGCAGTGCACTGCCCAAGAGCCATATTAATAGAAATAGCCAGAAACGAAAACATGAAGACCTTCTGCGCATTCTGCGCATTGACATCTTCCAACTGCGCTCTAAAAGATCGACTCGCTTTATCATAGTACTCAACCGCCAATTTAGCATAATACTTTTCATAATCCTCCTCCATAACCACAGGACCTCCACAGAGAACTATCTCGAGTGCGGAGAAAGCAAACATGCCTTGTAGGAGATATTCATGCTTAAGAGCCCAGCGCGCCATGTCGTCTTGAAGCCATTGGTTGTCTTCGGGGATGCTGGCGAGGGATTTGTAGGTTGATGTTGACCAGCGGTGCATGAGTTCTAGTTCGAGTCTGCGACGGGTTTCGGTGGCGGGGATGTGGGTTGGTGGTGAGGGTAGATAGGAGCAGTCTTCGAGGGAGCGGGCGAGACAGTTTGTGCATGGGGGACCTTGTTCGTCGCACTGGAGTATGAGTGAGTTTATGATGAGATGGTGAGAGTGTGTGAGCGGTGGTTTACTTTTATGTGACGCTTTTTGCAGTTTCGACAGCCGTGGCGGGATTTACTATGAGTTTTTCGTTTCATCATCTTAAGTTGATGAGAGTATGAGATCGATATATGATGAGCCGTTCAATCGTGTATGTGATTCATGAGTAACTGGGCTTCTTATATGAGTCGGAAGTTATTAACATGAGCTTGAGAGAGACTAGAAACGATGAAGCCTAGAATAGGTGGTGATTGTGGCTGTGCTTACGGGTTAGTCCTTGGTCGTATAAGGGCGACGAATAAGATGTAACCATATGAGTATCAACACTATATAGGATCAATAACGTTTAATTGAGATTATTCATGTTAATATCTGTTGAAAAGGATTCTTGTCAACGTCTGTCCATCAATCTATTATAAGGGTCGCGGTATAATATGGTTTAATTAATCTCTGTCGTTCATTCAGTCATAATCTTTAGTATCTATTACAGACCATCCATCTACTTCATTCCTTTCTCTTCTCATTAACTTGTATGACACCATCTCCGTGTCGCCGTAAATGCTCCTGCGCACATCAAACTCTCAAGTATCGTACCAAGCATCCCGCCAGCGACGACACCCGCAGTCTCACCAGCCCCTACAGCTTGAAGACTAAACTCCAGATCAACATCACTCGTAAAAGTCTTCTCGTGAAGAACTTTGTCGAAAACAGTCATGTAAACCGCACCTCCACCTATTCCAGCACCGAACGCGAGTAGACCCATAACCACCTCTGTCGAAAATGCAACGAATATCGAATTGGCGATTAAGATGAGCGTCGCAGCGCTGAGGATTGTAAAAGAAGCTCTGAGACTACTCAATCGGAAGAGCAAAGTGTGTGTTCGAGAAATATAATTACCCAATTGAAAGGCTAGACCGTAGGTAGTAACATATGAGAAAAAGGTCGCCGATGACTCAGGAAGAGGTAACGCTCGTGAGATGTCGGGGTACACAAGAGCCTGTGCCGCAAAAGCTCCAAATAAGGGAATCATAAACGGCCGGACCGTAGCTTTCGCAAGATAAATGCGGTTCCGTGCACTTAGTACTCGGGATAATTGCTGAACGGGATCCGGTGAAGCATCTTCCACATCGCCTTTAGAGAATATTTGTTGTGAAAGAGGATAATTGACCGGTGCGTCGGGCAGAACAACAAAGAACGCCACCAGCATAGCACCAGTGAGAACGTAGATGCAGTCAATAAAGTCGCGTAGGAACGACTGCAGCCAAACAGTCAGCACAAAAGGCAAGATGGCGCAGAACACAGCTCCTGCGCCTACTCCTGCGCCCCATCCTGCAAGACCGACACGGCCGTAATATCGTAGCATTCCTAGGAATGAGATCTCCATTGCTGCGGAAGATACTGAAGCCAGTACTGAGGTCAGGATTCGTAATGGAGGCGCGATGCTGGGCGGAGTGGCTTTTGTTATGAGAGCCACGATTATCCATACTGCTCCAATGGTGAAAGGGCGTACCCAGTAGGGAAGCCGATGGAGGACATTGGGAAGAAATAGTTTTGTGAGAAGTGCTGGGAGTGTTTCAATGAGGAGGACTATCCAGCGTGGGTAAGGAATGATGAGATAGTTCGCTGAGTGTACGACGAAAGGTACAATCGCATTGACAAAGCCTGAAGTCGTTAGTGAGTGATCTCAGTGAGAGATTCGTGAACTTACCAAGCACTGCGAAACCGAAATATGTTTGCATTGTGACACTCAAGTGTCTATTGCTTTTTGAGTAATCCATCTTGTTTCCATCCTCAACTCAAGCAAAAGAGAGAAAGAAATGGAAAAAGAAGAATAAAAAAGGAGATTGTCGTGAAGCTATTATAAAAACGTAAGCCTAACTCTATTATCTAACCGACAAAGGTTCTAGAACGCCGCCCGAGGCTATAACTATTACATACCTATACGAGCCAGCCCGTGCCCCATCTCCATTCCCATTTCCTTTCACCCCTGTAACTGAATCATGTCTGTCACGAGAAGAGACGACGAATCAATTCATCAGCAGTTTCGAAGGACGCGCTACATTGGATACTGGGCCAGAACCTGTCAAGTCTTGAGAGGTCGCACGTGGGGCCAAACTTACAGTGCAGCTAGGGGCCACGGTGTCGAATGATTGGCTGGTGCGTATCAACGGCCACTAGCTTGATGGGATGATCTGCGGTGCATTGTTCTTTGCAAGGTTCATTTATACAACAAGACACTACCTTAGATAGCACCTATGATGAAGATCAAGATACAGAAACTAATATTCATCATGTGGTCACAACAAGAATTCTTTTCTCGTGCCAAGATGTTTTCATCTAACAACTCTCGATCTACAATGCTGTCATGACTTCATCTTCACTACCAAACCATTCACCCAGGATGAGAAGAGTTCCCAGTGCAGATCCAGAAGATGCATCTTTCCCATCTGCCCAATCAGCGAGACCACTTCTATCTCTTCTAAAGCCATCATCTTTCATTCCTCGGTATTTCAAGAGCTTCAAATGGGCTACTATAGCCTTGACGTTTATACTCATCTCATGGACGACTTATATAGGGCTGGTAAGTTAGCAACTGCACTTCTCAGGGTAGTAGCTGATAGAAGTAGTTTACGCAACCACTCAACCATGTCCTTGGCCATGGCCATGATGCGCCAACTCTCTCAAAAGCAGACCTAACAGCTCTGGCGCCTCCTCAACGCCCCTCCAAACATAACTCTCGTCGTCTTCACCTCTTCATGCCCGCAGACTCACCACACATAAACCTCTGCAAAACCATAATGTCCGCAGTAGCAATGGGTTATCCCATGCCTACGCTACTCAACTGGAAACGCGAGTTCAATAGACCTGCGTGGCACTTTGCTGGAAGTCACATCGCAAAGCTGGAAAGTCTACTAGCAGCTATCGAAGTGTTGCTCAAGAATGGCAGTGAGGATGATGTTGCGGTTATGGTGGATGCGTATGATCTGTGGTTTCAACTTCCGCCTTCTGTACTATTGGAGAGATATCATCGGCTTAATCGCGAGGCGGGCGAGAGAGTGCGCAGAAAGTGGGCGGAGCTCAACATCAGCGCTGATTTTCCTATACTGCCGCCGAAGCAGGATATTATCATCACTACGGCAAAAGACTGCTTCCCAGATGCATACTCCGGTTCTAATCCTCACTACGAACATTGGCCTGACTCGCCCATGCCGAAGGACATGTACGGTCCCGACACCGATAAAGTCCCCTGGTCTTTCGATCCAGCTCGCAAATACAAGAACGTTCGTCCAAGATGTGTGAACAGTGGTTTTATAATGGGTTCCCTGGGCGGTTTAAGAGATGCGCTACAGAGATCAAGGGAGAAGATCGACGCTGTTGCTATGAAGGGACGACAACTTTGGAGTGATCAGGCTCTTATTGGAGAAGTCATTGGAGATCAAGAGATGTATCGTGAGTGGGTCAGACATCTCGGGTCATCATGGAATGGTTCAACAGCTGTCAATACTCCCGATCATGAAGTTCGTAGAATCGCAGACACAGCACTCCTTGGTCAACGCTTCGAATTCGGTATTGGGCTGGACTACAACTTCACCACCGCACCACCAACATGTTCATCCGAAGAAGACGGATATTTCGTACATCTTCTCGACGAGGTCAACATTCACCAAGAATCTCAAAAAGCAGGTGTCCCCGGCCCTATCCGTACGAACGGTATACCACCAGAAATACAAGCCATTAACGACACTCTTCTATCCTCGATAAACTGGGGCACTATTCCTCTATACACAGATTTCTTCTTCGGCACAACACCCATAGCAATCCATCACAACGCTTACGTCAATGGTCTTAAGAAATCTAGACTTAGGGATTGGTGGGACAAGATGTGGTATCACGCACAGCTGCGACATCTCACCATCCAACGCCTCAAGTTCTCCGTCGGACTGTTCGCCGAACTAAATGATGAAACAGACAAAATCGTGTACACAGCACCACAAAAGTCCAAACCACTTGTGTTCAGCCCCCAAGCGCCAAACTTCACGCCGATAGATTGGAACGCAGTATGTCAGAAGCCAGGACATGGCGTACCTTGGCACGAGGAACTATTCGGCGACGACAAAGGTCCTCTGGAAATACCGCGAGAATAAGAAACTCAAACTTCTCGACAATGTAGATCGAGTTTTAGCTTGAACCTGACTTTGACGCATTACAAATCACGGTTTTAACATAGAAGGCCGATGGAAAGTCCGGTTTTTAATCTACAATGTTACGCGCCACACCCTCGCAATCATGTCTATGATAGTACTAGACGGGAACCAACCCCACGATCTGTCAGATGTCAAACGCCATAGCGTTAGTTGAATACAAGGCTAGGATGCATCCCAGAATTGTAGATCAGGGGTTCTTTACGCCCGCTGGTGAACTCTAAACTAGAGCCTCTATTTCCTGACGCCTTGGAGTTGGGATTGACGATCCAGGGACTCGGGATGGTGAAGGATGTTGGTGGATGCGATCAACAGTCAATACGTCACAGGGCTGATTAGAAAGAAGAGGGTGTTGAGATCTTTGTATTCAGAATCGACATGGCTACATCATCTCAAGTGCGTCAAAGGTCAAGGAAAGCCCCAACCTATCAATTAGGGTATGACCACAAAACACCATCCCAGTACAGACTCTTAAACCCAAGTGCCAATAATAATGCTGGTGTAACAGCTTTAGATGACTGTGTATCATGAAGCTTCTTCAGATAGTCTCACAATCTCACAGAGACTTCGCACTAAAATCATGTCCATCTCGTGTGGTTCGGCATCCATAATTCTCTCCTCCGCAGTACCATTCTCTGTGATCATCTTGGCAGTGGCGATGAGTCGGGAGATACAGCGAAGTAGTCCTGACTCTATGTTTCGTGTCGCGTTATCTTGAGTGGTTACAGTTGATGGCTCTTCCTTGTTGAAGCCAATGGCTGTAAGTGGGGAGCTAAACTTCCTAGCAAATCGGCCAAGGTTGGGCGTGGGATTCGCCTGAGGTGCGCTAAGCCCAAGAAGTGAGGCGGCTTTCTTTGGAATGTTTTCGCCTTGTGACTTCGAATCTACGGTCGATGCTCGTCTGCCAGAGGGCTGGTTGCGGGGAACTCGTGAGACGTAGTTGTAGGCCACGATGTGGGCATACAGAGCATCACAGATGTAATCTGAGCAACCAGGAAACACATGTCGCAGCGGAGCCCATGGGATCGTGGATGCGACGGCGCCCGAGGAGCTGTTACTATCATATGAGTGTAACCGGTGACGTCTGGCGGCACTTGAGTCGCGACCATGTGAGACGACCTTTTTCCAGATCGACCTTCGAGGGTGTGAAGATGATGAGTCGGATGTTGGGTCAGCCCAGATATCTGCCGAAGGATTTCTGACCTTTTTGGAGTACGATCGGATCGTTTCTGTGGTCAAGCTCGAAGACAACAGCATTGTCTCTGGGAAGCAAGCAATTGAAACTCTGAGCGTCTCGACGATCTCTGGAGGAAGAGGCACTGCCTTGACCAAATCGTCATTAGGAATCTGGGGAAGAGGGGGATTTGAACCATCCAGCCATGATTCGACAGTTGGTAACGGTGAAGGTGGTGGTGTCTGCTCGATATAGACTGTATCCGGGCGGGACAATGGTGGGGGAGGCGGGCAATGGTCCATATATGTATCTTCGTCCTCGATTTCCAGCTCAATAGATCCAAAGTCTGATTTTAGAAGGATTGTGTTATTGTCTGTCTCGTCGCGAAAGCGTTGAGTAAAGAATGATGAGTTGGTGTAACCAAAATTATCGGGGCTTATCCGCGAATCAAACACGGGCGTTTTGAGTCTTGGTGTTGTATCCAATGAATTTGTCACACTTGTGAGAGATGTTACTCGAGGAGGAATGACCGGTGAGTCCAGGGATTTTGCTGACTGTTGTCTTCTGTGCTGGTTCAAGCTACTCTTTGGGGATTCATCGATGCAGGAAGATGCTCTATGTAGACGATGCTGGGGAGCTTCCATCATGACTGTGATGTCAAATGTTGACTCCATATTTGGTGGTGTTGGTGGCCTTGGTGATAGAGCAGCCATTCCCTTTGGCGTGGCTAATTGGTCTCGAATTTCAGGTCGCATCTCTTCATCGTAGTCGCCATCGGAATCAACATCAATCCAGCTGTGCTCATGTCCTCGTTCGACAGGTGAAAGACTTTTCGGTGATGGTGGGTTACCGCTTCCCGAGGTGAGTGATGTTGCTGCTGTAGCTATGGAGTGTCCGCGGGCTTTGACAGAACGGGTGGGGATGCCTGCAGAAGATTCCGTCGATGAAACTGATTCCTCATCTGATTCCTCCTCGACTTGCCGTCCTTGGTGTTCGAGGAACGACACCATTGACCGTCGTTCTTTGATTGATCCCAAGTTTTGTACTCCCACGGATCCTGATTGGTAAGGGGAGTTGGGAATTCGGCTGGGAGATGATATACTGCGATTGCTGATATGGTTTTCTGTGAACCAGACTGGTGATGTAGGCATACCGGCAGTCATGTTCTTTGATTCAAAGAGCGGGCTAGATCTTTCCAAGTCCCTGACTAACATCTCTGGGAAACAATCCATCATATCCTTGATAACGTCTTCGTCAAAAGGTATAGGTGGTGTGTCTGGGCGTGAAGTTGGTAGTGAAAGAGGCGACAAGCCTGTGATACTCGAGATCGATTGTCTTTCGAAGAGGTATAAGGTGTCGCAAGTGAGCGCAAGCCCTTGAAGGAGATATTTGGGTCTTGTCTGTATAAGTAGATGGTCGTTGGAATTTTCGGGGGAGCACAGACATGAAGGCCGGGGCCAGGAATCACAATGCCAACGACCAGAGACACGATTATTGCCGTGATTCACTGGTTTGGCATCTGGATGCAGACAATCTCAAGGGACACGGCAACGCTTATATGATTTGACTTGGACTGGAACTTAATCGCAAGCCAACAAGAAATAGTGGATATAAGAGTGGACGTGCAGTGTGAGACAGGTATCGGAGGGAGGAAGTCGGGTTATTATGTTGTTGCCGGTAGATCGCATCGTTCAGACCATCTCTGAGTACGTACTGTATCCCAACGTCAAGCAACAGCCATGTATGAAATTAAGAAACTGGGCTGCAATGGGCAAGTCCCGTTGAGAAGGGGCGGGGTTTGTAGCACATGGCAGAGTCCAGGTAACCAGGGACGTGATACTTCAGACCTGGCAATAGCCATAGCTATGGCTCTGGTCCCGAGTGAGTTGAATCTAACTAACGGCCGAGCCCTGACGAAAGGAATGAGGTGGGAAGCTGAGTGGCGTTGACGGAAGACGTGATGGTTGCGCCGCGAAAAAGCAAAACAACAGATTGGGGGTTCTTAGTTGTCTGTTCTGTACCACCAAGCATCACCACAGCTCTAGTAGGCCTTGACCAAAGTTTGAACGCTGCTGATCCCTGACTTGATCAAAGAGGACAAGGGCATGATGCGCAAGGGAGGACAAAAAGGGCATCGGGCAATGTTCCACACCCCAAGTACTGTAACCTCCCATCTCGGGATTCTGGATCTGTCGTGATAGGTCTCCACTAGGATTATTATGAAAGTGAATACGCTCCTGGCTTTCACAAGAGTCTCAAGCGGGCAAATATTGCGAACGTCCGGCCGCGAACGGTACCTGAAAGCCAGTGTCAATGCAGCTGACTACCGAGGTCAAAAAAGAAAGCTGAATACACATCCGCGCTCGGACAAGCGTATTCCGTGTTGCTGTGTGCCAAGTCGTTGTCAACAAGGGTGTAAGCCCTGTGTTGGCTAAGCTTGTTGACGCCAACAGATTACCAATTCTGCGTCACTGGGACTGAAGAGGTGTGCGAGTTGGTGGACTATCCGGGAATAGCAGAATGCAGACATTGATGGTTCTGATCACAAAGTGCCACCGGACGCGATCATAGACATTGAACATCTTCGCCCGATTAGCTTGAAGTTGGCGTTGGTTCTGTGGCTGAAACGGAAGACTGGCATGCATTCCGAACTCTGATAGGTCTAGGCCGCAAGATAATGGCAACAATTAAGCTCCAGAGACTAGCCGCACGTTGTTCGTAATCGCACCGGGGGGATGAGTAGTGGTGGGATCTGTAAGCAGGGAGACAACAATGCTAGTGATCAATATTTCAACGTCGCCAGGGGATCGATGCAATGCGATGTGCAGATGCGGAGAATCCAGGCATATCTGACAGGCGTCCTGACAAGGTAGGGGGGCCTGGGCATCTGCGGGTGGGTGTAGCATTGGATGTAAGGGGGATCATAACCGGGTCTCCAAGGCTGACGTGCGTGTAAAGCGTTAGGCTTATCAGATTCCACATGGCCATCATGAATTGTTTCTGCAAAGAAAGTGACGAGATGGGCGCAAGTGATATCACTTGTCAAGCCCAGCTGAGGCCATGTGCTTTCATGATGAAGTCAAGCGAAGCGATCTGTCACTTCTAAGTTCTGTCAGATGGAGATCGCTGGCAAGGTCTGGATTCGCTTAAGAATCCCCTGGGCTGGTGCTCTATTAGAGTTGACTAGCGTTGGTATGTGACAGATGCTCCTAGAGTGACGCCTTGCAGAACGAGAAAGAACAAGAAAAAGGATGCAGCAAGAGACACTTTCAGTGGTGGTTTAACGGCGGGCAAGACATCAGTCATTTCCTTGGAAGTCGATTGGCATGGAGCGATTAGAGAGGTAAGGGATGAAAAAGGATGAACCAATAATACAAAAAGTAAAAAGCAACGCATATGCAAGGACACGAACCTGGTTGATGGTGGTGGACAGTAAACAGCACCAGCTCCAGCTCCATCCCTCCTGTATTTTGGACTTTACAGTGGGCAGGTACAGAAGGGGCAGCTGCTGAATTACAGTCTTGCTGGTGGGTTGAGTGCACCTTCCTCGCTTGTAATTCCAACCACCGTTACAATTACCTCAGAATCGGTCTGGGTTTAGCAGGCAATAACCTGGGCACTTTCATGATTGCTCTATAAACTGAGAGCTTAGCTCAATCAATTAACCATTACAAGGGACAGGTAATAACCGTGCAACACAAGCTTAGATCCTAGCTTCCACTAAACGAGAAGCTTCAGATCTTCCCGCCCCTGTAAACCCGTCTAGATAATACAGTGCTGATGATCTCGATCTAGCGCGGGCTACACAGTCCTACACTGTCAAGACAGACTGTCTGTCGCGCTAATCGACGCTCGCCGCTTACTCACCGCCCGCGGCTGAATTTGGCAGTAGCTTCATCAAAAAAAGCAAGCAAAACTTCGCGGCTGTCAAAAGAACGTCAAAGCTCGTGCATAATTTAGCAGCAGACAAAGACAAAGAAAAGTCCTTTCTACACCCTTTCCTTCTCCTGCATTCGGACAGACACACTAGGAATCCTTCACCGGACATTTCGTTTCGTTTCACCTGCGTCTTGGCTCAGCAAAATATTGATTGCGCCTGGACCCTTCAAAAAAAACAAAAAGTCACTGAAAAACTTCAAGGTTCACTCTCATTGGTCAATTTTGCAACACCAGGCTGTAAGTGCTTGTTGAAGTTGGCTATCTCACTTCAACAACCAACGGATCCCTTCTCCCGGTGTTTGTTTCTTCTACAGCGCTTCCAATTTCCTAGAACGAAGCCGTTGTAGAGCAAACCGTACCCTCGCTTTGGACAATTCCGGCTGTTCGGGCTCTTCTCGCGTCCATACTTCCGGCGACTGAGCCAACAAGCATTCCTCAATCCGGTCCGCCAGAGTTTTGATAGGCCTTTTGGTCTTCCAGCCTTGTACGGGCATACGGCTGAATAGTTTATTCTATTCGAAACAGAGCATTGACCAGACGAAATAATGTTAACTCAAGAATTCATCTCGGCCATTTCTGGTCCTCCTGTGGCTGCGAATACTGCCATCTCTAAGGATGTCGGCATTTATGCTCACTCCCTCACACCTTCTCACACCATCAAGCAATCTTTCAAGAAGAGTTCAGCCCCTGTCAACGGCCTAGCCGTCAGTCAGACTCACATCTTTACCGCTCAGGACCAAAAGGCTCATGTTCACGTCTATTCCCGTCAACGTGGCAACCAAGAGGCTCTCGTACCTTTTCCCGAAAGGATCCGCAGCTTGGCCCTGACCGGTCAAACATTGGTGGTTGGATCTACCGAAGGTAGACTATTTCTCTGGGAGGTTAGTTGGTCTTAGTCCCGTTTACTGCCCCGTTGCATGTTGTACACACTTATATCGCATATGAATACTGACAAATGATTTAGACATGTACCGGACGACTTGTGTCTACGCCGCCTTGTCATGTCCAGGCCGTCTCATGCTTGGCTGTAACTCCATATCACATTCTTTCGGGATCTGATGACTCCAACATCAACGTCTGGTCGATAGCACGTCTTCTAGAATCCGATAGTCAGCTGGACCAGGAGCCCGATCATACACTCTCCAACCACCGAGGTGCCATCACAAGTCTAACTGTCGGACCTGGCACCAATCCGGAAACCAGCATATGTGTTTCTGCCAGTAAGGACAAGACATGCATCATCTGGAATTACCAAACTGGTCAGCTTCTCCGTACAGTGCTGTTCCCTAGCTTTCCCCTTTGTGCTCGTCTCGACCCAAGTGCTAGGGCTCTGTTTGTGTCTTCAGAAGCTGGAGCTGTCTATCTTGTCGAGCTATTTGGTGGTGACAAGCCGTTGCTTGGTTCCCGCAGCACCGAGCAGCCGTCTATCGTCGTACAGGTCAACTCCCCACTAGCTGTCTCGGATCCGGAACTTGGACAACCATCGTGTCTTGCTCTCACATATGATGGTACTTCAATATTATCCGGACACACTAAGGGCAAGATCTTGCGCTGGACTCTGGCTGAGAACGCCCATCCTACGGAAGTTGCCAATCTGAATGCCTCTGTTACCAACCTCTGTTTCGTGCCTCCACTGTCAGCCGAGCAATCAACAAAAGCCGTTTCCATCGTGAAACCGAACCTGACCCAGAACCGATACAATTTTACGGCCCTATTAACGACGGATCTCGGAGAGAAGACAAAAGTTGATCATCTGCTTGAGACCAATGGATTTACTTCAGAGTCACTTGAAACAGCAATTTCATCTATGACGACTCCTGCAGACGATCAACAAGATGAAGAGCTGGCGAGACAGGATGCGCAATTCCGCGCCATCATTAACAACTGTAATCTACTTCAAAGCCCATCTAGTTAGACATTGCTGTAAGCGCATGCCCTTAGAAAAGTTATGATCAAATTTTAATGTAATCTATTAAGAGTACATACACCTAATCCACAGTCGAACCTCTTTTCGGAATGGTTCATGTTGCTACCCGTCCCTTCTTTCTCAGCCTCAATGCCCAATGGCCTCCCATAACACGCTGTACTACACGCGTCGCTGGCCTCGTTCATCATTCTCTTCCAACTTACCCATCCTGGTAGTGGTAACATCGTACGACAGGGTGCACAAGTATCACAACTCAGATTTTTCGGGAGAGGCATTGGATGTCATTGCCTTGCTTCTCAAAAAGACCCAGATCCGTAGTCGGCCTCGTGGGTGCCGCAAGCCGCATCTCACTGGTCCGGAGTAACCTGCATCGCATCGAAAAGTTCTCGCATCAAGGTGTGGCTGCTTCGACGCAAGGGGCCGTCGAAATGCAGGTGATGCCCGTATGCGCTAGTAATGGGTTCCATATGCAAGGGATTCCGAAACTCTTTGGCGAGTGGAACGTTCGTCATTGAAATGGACTACATCTTCGTCTCGATCCGATATACAGGGTGTACCGACCTTGGCCGTAATGGGAGGGACATGCAGTATGGGGAAGTTCTGCCACCGGATGCAACCAGTGCTTTTTCTGATTGATCATAGTCGCGTGGTTAAGTATATGGAGGTTCCGTTCCTAGTAGTGACATTCATTGCCAACTTCCACGACTTCCCTTGCATACGGTTCTCGTCTCCGTCCCGCGCCACAACGGTGACTACCGCAGCCTAAGAGAAACGGCCTCTAGGCCCGAGACAACACGCGCGAGAGAAGAGGTCTTCGTATAGAAGCCTGTTCTAGATACTTGAAATCAAGCCGATCATTTCCCTCCCGCATCCCAATGAGGAGGATTGGCTATCGAGTGGAATAGAATGCAGCTGAAATACCTTAGAGTTCAAGACAGGTGGCGGGAATGTCCGTTCCTACCGAATGCAAGGGATATGATAGTTACGAGAAGTTTACTTGGCAGGATAAACTACATGATTTGATATTTCGTAAGGTTTTTGCTCTGCGGATAAGAGGTTGAGGCTGAAGATGGGAGAAATCTTGTTGGTGTAAGTGGCTGTTATGTAACGAACAAAGTTGACGGTCCAGTTCCTTGCAACATTGACGAAGCCTGAATACTTACAGAACCAGTGGTTGTGTTGGAATGAGATGTATTTAGTTCATCAAGGGTCCGTTATGTTATGTAGAGCACATATCTAACCTGTCACTGATGAATATGCATTGCCAATGATAACATTCTTGGTTGGGTTTCTTGATACATCTATAGGGTAATCAGAATCACGAAAGCTTTCAATACTTTCAAGATAGTCATGTGCTATGAACGATGAGATATTGCCAAAGTACATATCAGATAGACTAGAGTGATTATTCGTCCTAGCTTCAGTCTGAGGGGTAGTCTGTTCAATTGTTGAATGCTTCTCCAAGCTTGATACAATGGATGCCGGACAACTTGGTGCAGCTTCAGGCGAGTCATCGAACTTGGAAAATGAGAAGAACAGAGCTTTTGGACTGTAATATGGAGGTCAATAAGAGAGAATAGATTGCTAACAGTATCACCTTTCCGGTGCCTTTCATGCAAAAACTATGGCTTTTCTTATCCCATTATAGAATTTCCCGATTATCACGGAGGTAGGTGCCGAATGGTAAGAGTTATATACACTGTCTGAACCACATGTTTTCAATGTAACAGTACAGTACGAAACACTTACCCCGGAAAAGCCGGCCGGGGCGGCAAATTTCTCCGCGCCGACTAACACCGAGCTCGCAGTGTTGAATGTCTTGCATCATCGGACACCTCCAAGCCCGTCGCAAATCTAATTTGTAGCCGTTTCCTCAACCTTCAACCCACATCAAATGTCTGTCGCCAATACAATCAAGGGAGACATGTCGCAGCAAGTTCGATCACTCGTGAGTTTCCCCCGCATTGGGTCCCCTCAGCCTGCAGGGATTATGGCATTTTCCAAAATATGCATCATGGCTAACGACGAATTTTGCGCAGTACCGCCAACTATTACGGCAAGGCTCGCAGTTCTCTGCGTACAACTTCCGCGAGTATGCTAAGCGACGCACGAGAGATGCTTTCCGAGAGCACCAGGGCGAGCAAGATAGCCGAAAGGTACAGGAGTTGGTCCAGCATGGAATCAAGGAGCTTCAGAGCTTGAAGGTGCGTGGTGGATGTGCATCGTCAATGGGGGCAAAATGCTGACAAGTGAGCAGCGACAAACAGTCATTAGCCAGTTCTACCAGCTCGACCGGTTAGTCGTCGAGGGCGGAATCTCGGTAAGTCATATCCTCTGGGTTATATATCTGGTATACTGACCCCAGACAGGGCAAGCAGACAGGAAACAATCAAGAGATCTTGAGACAGAAGGAGCAAGGGTGAGTGAAAAAAGCCGTTATCGCCACCAAGTTGCATTGCTAATCAATTTTGCAGTTACGACTAAAATGATTAACGGTCACGAATTCTCGAAACGACTGGATAAAACATAAAGAGACAATCGAATGTACAGTAGCATGGGTTTGGGGATAATGTATATGTATCGGATACCATCAAAGATCAAAGGCGTCAGCGAGCTACAAGGAGCCTCCGAGTTGGAGGAGGGGGACCGTGGGCTTCAATAGACGGAAAATTCCAATCTTGACTCCATTTCGCCCTTCAACCATTGTTTTGTCTGGAAACGTTTCTCTGCGGTTTACGGTTTGCAGAGGTGGATTGAACTCTCAGGTTAAGGCGCTCTCTTAGAGCCCTCCAAAGAAGAGGCAGACAGTTGGAACAGAGAAAGTCAATGCCAAACAAAAGGGACTTCAATTATCTTCAAATCAAATGAAAAGAGCGCTCACAATCGCTTTTCCCTCTCGACTTGATGGTTATTGCCTCCAGATTCTCTTTAAATCGTATTACGTCAGCGGGGAACAACGTTTTCAATTGGTCAACCAACCATGACCTTCGACTGTCCATCGCGAATCGCGACTCAGCCTCGTACAATTAATTCTGGAAAAGCATATTTCACGACAGTGCATTGAAACCCCATCGTTATCAATCACAGCATTTTTGTCATTGGTATAGAATCGTAATAGTCATTTTTGTTTTACCTATACAGCGATGGCGCCTGGAGTGAGTCGCGGTTTGCTTCCCTTGCGCATGCAATGGGTCAACTAACTTTAAATAGACGCGTCGCGCCCATAGAGCTGGCTACGCCGAGCATGACGACTTCGAAGGTACGATGATATTGAGGGTAGTGGGAAACGCGTATTAACGATTCAAAGGTCTACCCGTGCGACAATGGCGACAAGAGTGGATAAGCGTTGTGCCGCCGCAACAGCAAGAACAAAACCAACAAAACGATATCTGGTCGATCGATCTGCCTCATGGCATGCCCAAGGATTCCCATCTACTTCCCGCACACAGCCAGGAGCTACTCGCCGCCGCGCGATCCGGACGACTGTACAAGAGGCCTGCGCCAGACGAGGAACAGGAGGGCGACGCCGATGCAGCTCCCGAGAAGCCAGAGAAGAAAGAGGAGGACACAAGTGCGAGAGGCTTCAGTGTCAAGGTCTGGAAGCAGCTACCGCGAAACCTCGATAATTCCGGGGCATCTCACCTTGCGAAGCGACAAAAGAACACCGTTACGATTGCTAGCCGGACAGTCGAAGAGAAGGTCCAGGGACCAACAGTTACCAGGGCCACTGTGAGGAGGATCGACGCCGCTGGAAATCCGTACACCGAAGAGGTCACACTGGGAGAAGGCCAGCAGGTCCAAGGAGAAATCGTCTCTACGAGAATCGAACCTGCACCCGCCGCTGGCGCAGAGCCTTTGGCTGGCACACCTGGTCCCAACCGACGAAGGCCACCACCTCCTAAGAGAAAGACCAAGGCTGGTCCTGGTCGCGGCAAAAAGAAGATCAAGAACCCTCTCCCTGAAGCTGGAGCTGCACCCGTGGCCCCTGCTGGAACTGCAGATGGTGCCACACCTGCTGCTCCAGTCAAGCCTGAAAACCCCGCAGAAGCTGTACGTTATGATCTGCGGATCTGTTGTACCCTGGCACTGACTTTTTATAGGCTATCAAACAGGAGCGCGAAGATTCGGCCAACCAGGATAGCCCAATGGTCGATGCTGATGATGACGATGACGATGAAGATGGAGAAGATGACGAAGGTGAAGACGGTGAAGAAGGAGACGCTACACCAGCTCCGGATAGTCAAGCGCATGGCGAAAACAACAAGCAGCAAGATCACGAGATGACAGACGCCGCACCACCAACTACCACCGAATCTGCTCCTGTTCCGCCTCCAGCTCCCGTACCAGCCCATGCTGAACCTCCAGCTGCTCTTCAAAACGACGAAACCGATGTTGTTATGCAAAACGACTCATCAGAACCTGCGCAACAAAGTCCCACAAGTCTCGCACCACCACCTCTTACACCCGGAGAATCGCGACTTGAAGGCAGCCCTCTAAAGAACGTTGTCATGCCTTCGCCCACAAAGGAAGTGAGCGCGGAGGAGGCGATCAAGGCTGCGGTCGATGCCCCTTTCTCAGAGATCGATGCGACCAAGGAACCGCAATTGACTGAGGAGAATCTCAAAGAGGCATCTTTGGACCCCCCTGTCAATGACACTCAACCCCATGCGACGGGAACTGTCGATGAGGAGCACATGCTCAAGGTGGCTGTAAATGCCCCCTTTGGACTGGAACAACCCCCAGCAGTCGGTCCTGGTGCTGAGCCTGCCGAGTCAACCGTGGCCGAACCGCCATCGACAATTGTTGGAGAGGCTCCTGAGGCCGCAGCCGATCGCGATGTTCCTATGTTAGAGCCAACCGATAACGAAGCACTACTACCTCCTCCACCTGAAGAAGTTGGTAACATTGCGACGACACCTCCAGGAAGCTCTGGTGAGCGTGAGCAAGGACATTCTGCCCCTGGAAGTGAGGCCAAACTTCCCTTTGATGTCCTGCCTGGTGAAGTCCAACCTGGTGAAGAAGCTGTTCCATCAAGGCCGCAATTGGAACAGAACGACACCGGTTTGACAGAAGATAGCATTAGGCCTGATGACTCGGCTTCGATCACTGCGCCCATCTCTGATACCACAGATGCCCCGGCCGCTGCTCCCTCAGTTCTTGATCCCCCAACAGAGCCACCCGCTGAAACTACTGTGCAAGAACCTGCTGCAGAGAAGGCCAAGTCACCAACACCGGTTCAGCCAGAGGTCAAGGAGGAGTCCATTCCTCCTGCGGTTGAAGAAGTCGCTAAAGGCGAGTCGCCTGATATGATTGCCAGCTTGATGGATAAGCTTGACGAGGAGCACAAAGATATCGAAGGCATGAAGGAAGACCTACCAACTCCATCAGTGCCCGAGCCTGCAGCAGAGCCTGCACCTGAGGCTCCTGCAGAGATAGCCAACGAACCTGCGGCTGAGCCTATTACTGAACCCGCTGCCGAGCCCGTCGCTGCACCCGTCGAAGAACCTGCCGCCGAGATTGGACCGGACCCCGTTGCTGAGACTGAGGTCAAGCCAACTGTCGAGGAACCCGTAGAAGCACCCACAGAAACAAAATCCGAGGTCCCTCCCGAACCATCTTTAATACCTTCAGCGGCCCCAGAAGCACCAGTCGATGAGCCCATGGTTACTGAGGAAGAGAAGCCCAGTGATCCTACTCTGGAAGCTCCCGCCGTGGAGGCCCCCACAGTGCCAGAGCCTGCGGTGACTGAAGGAGAACAAAAAGATCAAGAAATGAAGGATGATGCTGCCGCTTAGGAGGAATTTTGGGACATGCTGCCTCCAATTGATGGGAACAACATACACTGATAAACCTTTGCTTAACATGGATTGGTACATTGGAATTTAGGCAAGGTCGATAAGAGAGGGGAGTTTGCATAATACGATTACTTTCAGGGCCCATTAGCTCTAATGATTTCATGGACAACAGGGAATACAAATTATGTCTATCCAGAGTTGAAGGTCAAATTGCAGTGCTGTGTGTGCTGAACTAATCCGCTGCTAATTGCCTTATCACGACGCTACTCCTCCCCGTAGAGAATGACTCTTCCGTCATCTTGGCCTTCTTCCTCTCAGGCATCGCATAACGGCCATGCATACGAAAGCCTCGTGCATGGGCATTACTCAACCCTAACAACGCAGCGCTCGCAAGCAACAGGCCCATGAGGATGATAGCGCCTGCTTGTGACATGTTCCCTCCTATAGCAGCAGACATGTATACCATCAACTTAGCCACGGCTTCGATGTATCCTTCGAGAACTGACTGCGCACGTAGCCAGGCATGCGTAACGATGGCTTGCAGATCTGCATCCGGACCACGAAGACGCACGCTGTGTCCTCCACCGAGATCGATGGTGTACTCTGTCATGTCGATGCTCTCGAGCGCAGATTCGGAATGGGTCATGCGTTGCTTTATAGCCCAGATGTTGAGGATCCGAGAGATTATCAGCATGAGCAGAATAGCGAGACCCCACCAGTCTTCGAGGATGACCATGAAGGATATAGATGTAAGTGTGATAACGGGAGTGCCGAGGTAGAGAAGATGACTGAACCAGTCAACATCCGAAAGTGAAGCCCAATCATCATGATCCGCATCATCATCTTCCTCGTCCGAGATCCTTCTCTTCTTGATAACCTTCCCCACAAACTTGACAATATCCCACGGCGTATCAATCCCAACAGTCAAAGTAATACTATCCTCATCATCTTTGAACAAACCCTTGAGATAGCTCGCTGTCATGGTATTCTTCACAGCATACTGCATCTCGCCGAGCGCTAAAGCTACCAAGCCAACGGGGGCTTCGCGTTCGAGGTCATCGCATGCTTGTTGGTAGTGTAAGCCGGGAGCAAGGACGAAGGCGTCGACCCAGGAGGCACCGCCGGTAAGAGCTGTTCTGCGGGAGATTGTGCGGAGGTCGGCGAGGACGAGGAGACCGCTTGCGGAGAGTGTCAGATTTGGGATCGGGGTATCTGTCCAGGAGGGAATGAGAGATCGGGGCTGTTTGTGTAAGTGAGTTGTAGTTAGAGGAGAGTGTAGGACTGACCTCCATGTCATATAGCAGTTTTTGAGCTTCGATCATGTCAACACAGAACCAGAGGTATTCTTTTTATGAGTTTCTGAGTCTCTATTGAGAATATGACTTATATATGGACATACTACACCAAGTCGTGATTGCTTCGATGATGGCATTTCTTGAGTTTCTGGCCCCCATGACTACTACATGAGAACTCGTCCCGAGATGTGTTTCTAATCTGGAACAAAGAGAATTCGATATAGCCTTGATTATTCCCATTTTCTCAATGATGAAGGTGTGAGTGTAAAGTTTTGTATAGCCTGAAGATTTGAGACATCGGGTTGTGTTGGTGGCACGGGATCTACTGCTACTCGTGGAGCAGTCTCATGATGGTAACTCGCGTGCAAACTCACAAAAGAACTATCCCTTGGCGGAATGATCAAACTCCAAGCTCTTCAACCATGCTAGAGCCTCATTTATTAATATATCATCGTAATGATTTTGCTTGCAATTTGGCCGGCAGGTGGTCCGAAAAACAACCAAGACACAGAAGCCTATTGACAAAACAACTTAGGCTTACTTAGGAACTAAGCTCAGATTGGACTATCCTAACTTTTATGAAACCTTCAGCTTAGTCTCGCTTTTTCTTCGACCTATCTGGCCGGTAGATGGCTGCCATGCATTTCGCCTCATATTTTGAAGTATCACCAGATATGCTTCAACAACAAAAATACAAACCTTCAAAGATCTGAAGATGGTTTATCTGGTGCTATTGAACAATAAAAAGATATCAATCAATTATTCTTTTTGTATTCCTCACTTTATCTCACTAGGACAAGTTGAGCTGGAGCTTACTTATCCTAGCTATCGGATGACTAAGCATGCGCAACGAACAGATAGCCCGCCATGATGCAACACCCAGCTCTGAAGCTCCCCAAGCGTGAAGCCGCACAACGCCGTCAACACAACCACAATGCGGCTCTCACTCCAACCATTGCTCCTTCTGGCGCTATCGTCTCTCGGTGCCGCCGTCTTCCAGGATGAAGTCGGCCAAATCGATTTCCACCACGCGCTCGTAGGCGTCCCCCAGGTCGAAACCACCTTCTTCCATCGACCCCGAAAGCAAGATAAGGCGAGCCTCCTTTACACACTCAGCGACGTCGGCATTGTCGGTGCTGTCAACCCTAGCAATGGCGCTGTTGTCTGGCGTCAGCAAATTGCGGATGATATTACCAATGGCGGCGGTTTCTTGCGCGCTGCGGAGGGCGAGCATTGGGTTGCTGCGGCGTATGGATCTCGAGTGCAGGCTTGGGATGCGCTGACTGGTCGTAACGTTTGGCACAACGAGTTCAAGGGCGATGTCAAGGATCTTGAGATTCTGGAGATTACTGAGAGCTCTCGAAAGGATGTTTTGGTTCTGTACGATGAGGACGGCACTACGGTTCTACGACGTATACATGGTACTTTGGGACAGGTTGTTTGGGAGTTCCGTGAGGTTGCCCACAATATTCCTCTCCAGGTCTCGACCGATATCTCCAAGATCTACGTTGTAAGCCTTCACGGATCGCCCGCTTCTTACAGCCTCAAGGTTACCGCGCTCGATACTCTTACTGGAGGACGATTGGACGATTTTGCTATTGGCACCAAGGGCGATGTCCATGGACCCAAGGATGTTATGTTCGTTGGCGGCAACTCAGCTGCTCCTATTCTTGCCTGGGCTGATAGCAGCCTTTCCAAGCTCAAGGTCAATGTTCTTGGCAGCAAGACCACACAGGATCTTAAGTTGCCCGCCGACGCTGTCTCTGTTGTCATCCACGCTCCTCATCTCACTCAATCGCAGCCTCATTTCCTGGTCCACACTCGAACCAAGACTGGAAACAAGGCTGAGGTTTACCATACCGATCTCAAGACCAGCCAGGTCTCCAAGGCCTACGAACTCCCTCACCTTTCCGGCCCAGGCGCCTTCTCCACCAGCTCCGATGGAGCCAACGTTTACTTTGCTCGCGTAACTGACGACGAGACTCTGGTTGTCTCTTCCGAGTCTCATGCTGTCCTTGCTCGCTGGGCTTTCAAGCCTGCTGGTGATATCGAGGCTGTTCATGCTGTTGCTGAGGTTATCAAGAAGCCTGGTACCGAGGGCTTTGCTATCCGAGCTGCTGCTGTCACCAAGTCTGACGACTGGGTTCTTGTCCGTAATGGCGAGGTTGACTGGAAGCGCCCCGAAGGCCTTTCCGCTGCCGTTGCTGCTGTCTGGGCTGATGTCCCCGGCACTGAGAACCTCGCCAAGGTCCTTGAGGAGGAGGCTCATACCAACCCTCTCAGCGCCTACATCCACCGTGTTACCCGTCACATTGATGACCTCCAGTACCTCCCTGAATACCTTTTCTCTCTCCCCGAGCGCTTCATCTCTAGCGTCTCTGGTGGCGAGACCGTCGGCAAGAAGGAGGGTCTGCACCGAGACACTTTCGGCTTTAACAAGCTTATTGTTCTTGCAACTCGCCGCGGTCGCATGTACGGCTTGAGCACCGAGCACAAGGGTCAGGTCGTCTGGTCCAAGTCTGTCCTCCCCCAAGCTGCTGGTGAAACCCTCGAGGTCAAGGGCATGTATGCCAAGGACGAGGGTGTTGTCACTCTGCGTGGCGCCAAGGGCGAGTACGTCGCTATCAAGAGTGACACCGGCGATGTCGTCGAGGTTATGCCCGCAGGATCTCTTCCTCGTGTTGCCAGCACTGTTGTTGTCGACAGCCCTGCAGGCAAGTGGCTGCTTCCTGTCGGTCACAACGGCGAAGTCGGACCTGTCCCTGCTGGTTTTACTCCTGCCGAGACCATTGTTGTCCGAGGCGAAGGCGAGACTCTCAAGGGTCTCAAGTTTGTTGAGGCAAACAACAAGGTCACCGAGGAGGAAGTTTGGCAGCTGCAGCTCTTCCGTGGCCAGAAGATCGTCGAGATTGCTAAGCGTGATTCTCACGACCCCATCGCTTCTATTGGTCGCGTTCTAGCCGATCGTCGCGTCAGCTACAAGTACCTCAACCCCAACACCATTGTGGTTGCTGCCATGGACGAGGCTTCGTCTTCTCTGTCCGTTCAGCTGGTTGACACCATCTCGGGCCAAGTTCTGGCCGCCCAGTCTTACGCCGGTGTTGACTCTACCAAGCCCATCTCATGCACCATGGCTGAGAACTGGTATGCATGCACTTTCTTTGGACGATACACCCTTGAGGATGGCTCCAAGCGATCTATCCAGGGCTACCAGATTGTCATCAACGACCTCTATGAGTCTTCCTCGCCCAACGACCGTGGCCCTCTGGGCGATGCCGAGACCTTCTCTCCTCTCAAGCCTGTTGACTCCCCCGATGGACCTGGTCTGCCTTGGGTTGAGTCCCAAGCTTACGTTGTGTCTCAGCCACTCGACCATCTCTCGGTGACACAAACTCGACAAGGTATTGCCAACCGTTATGTTCTCGCCTACCTTCCTGAGGCCCACTCCATCGCCGGTCTGGGCCGCCAGATTCTCGACGCCCGACGACCTGTTGGCCGTGACTCCACCCCAGCTGAGAAGGAAGCCGAAGGCCTTGTCCAGTACTCCCCCAGTATTGAGATCGATCCTCGATCCGTCATTTCTCATCAGCGAAATGTTTTGGGTGTCAAGAACATTCTCGCGACACCTGTTATCGTCGAGAGCACAACTTGGATTGTTGCCTACGGCGTGGATGTTTTTGGAACAAGATTGGCTCCTAGCGGCATGTTCGATATTCTCGGAGATGGGTTTAACAAGGCTACTCTCATTCTGACTGTTGTGTCGCTGCTGGGCGGCGTGCTATTCCTGTCACCCATGGTAAGAAAATCCCTTTCGCATTCGCATTCCAGACATTTTACTAACACTGCTTTAGGTGAGGAGAAAACAAATCAACAGAGGCTGGGAGAGTTAGAGAAAGTGAAAAGAGAGGGTATGTCATATTAGGAGCTAATTACTAGACCCGGCCAATGGGGATAGGTATGTATAGGATATAGCTGTAAATGGAACTCAAGTACTGTATTTTCTGCTGTCCAGTTGAATTTCAGATCGGTGATTATTCTCAGTGTTTGCGTTGACATGGTGGTGTCAGCCTCGAAATGTAACGATCCAAACGCCTCGAATTTCCTGAAGTGCAAAGCCACGTGCTCATAGTTCAGCCCGAGATCGGGGTCCCCGCGACTTCCGTTGGGCGGAGCATTAACGGGCTTGGCGCCACGGATGTCGCGGGGCCGAACCGGAAGAAGAGAAGTCCATCCGGAGAATATCAAGTAATTCGTCTCAGCATTCATGCAAGCCTGAAATGTAACGGTATGTATGCACAGTCAGCACATGGATCGTCCCTCGTATCACCACTCATTGGGGCCTGCATATGCGTCAAAGTGCATGAATTTGCATCGTATTGCATTGTAGGACTATTCAGCTTATGGTGGGGAGATGGAAGTTATACGGGTTGTACAGCAGGATCAGATGGACTGTCAGCTATTTGATGCCTCGACGATCAATATGCCTTGCGCTCAATGTATGGGTGCTGTCTGTATGTCTTGTTTCTACCTTCAGCTCGTGTAGTCAATATCTAAAGGTCTTAATGTGTAACCACCAAACAACAATTCTATTCTCGTGTTCCAATCAATGTCAGGCATTATTGAAGGGTCTTTGCATAAAACCTGTCAATCCTTCGGGAAACACGAAGAGGCTTTTGAGTTGACGAATAAGATGTGAGGAAGCCATGATGTGACGGGAGTTGCTTTTGCGGGGTAGAATGGGCTGAATGAATGAGACTCGGGAATTTATTTTTAGGATTACTTGATCAAGAGCGGATGGTATTTACTGTTTTGGTCGTTGAATGATGTTTCCTTTCAAAGCATCGCCGTGTAAGCTGGTTATGTCGATCATCTCACTCAACAGCATCATCGGACTGCTTACAGTGTAGATATACAGGACTTATTATACAGTATTAATGATGAGATGAGGTTTTACGAACATCTTCCAACAGTAGCACCACATCTGTAGGGCTGGCAGTTTCGATCGTGTGACTATTTAGCGTCTGTGGTGTAAGTGGCTTACAATATATCCCAATACTGTCTAGCTTCTCCCCTCCATAAAGTTAACGTTGCGAATCCGATTAATGGAAAGTGCCATTCCGGGAAGAGTCAGCCTCGTATAGGCAAAGTGATCCAGAGACTAACTGGATGTTGGAGACCAACTAGATCTCCCGCTGGTCAACGGGAAGAGGAAGAACTAAAATAGTATCGTGGCTGTATCATAGGACTATGGCCGAGTTCCGAAGCACGGAACTTGACGCCTCTCGTGTAAGTGAGACCATACTCACAAGAATAGAAACATATATACAAAAGGCAGACTCAGTATGTAGGAAATCAAGTATATAAACCCTTCGATATCACCTCCAAATCGAATATTCTCATCATCCTCATCAACAATCATCTTCTACTACTTCTACTTTCGCTACAACAAGCAACACTCGCTCAACACTTAAACACCAAACACCAACCGCAAACATGAAGTTCACCGCCATTGCCATTGCCGCCATCGCCTCCATGGCCGCTGCTACTCCCCTCGACACTACTACCAGCGGCTGCAAGCCCGGTACCTACTCTTGCACTCCCGATAAGACTGGCTGGCAGATCTGCGACGTCTCCGGCAAGTACGTGGTAAGTAACAACATCACTCTTCCAATAAGAAACAACTTGACTAACATGGCTCAGGCTGCTGGAGCTTGCCCTCCCAAGACTAGCTGCGTCTTCTACAAGAAGAGCGCCAGCCCCTACTGTGTCCCTCCCGGCTTCAAGTTCCCCCAGAACTAAGCAGTCCCTCGAGGACAAGGACACGAGATGGTCACGAGAGCTTGCCTAGTCTTATAGACTCGAGCTTTGGATAACAACTTCTATCTCTGTCTGATACTGAGCTGGATTCGACTTGTGCATTTGGTCTTTTTCATGTTTTCATGCCTTGCATGAGGTCCTTTCCTTAGAATTGTTAATAGAGATATGGCACATATACTGCAAAGCAACGGCAGGTTGGGGTTCAAGATATATATTTGTTACTAGCATAGCATCTTCAATCTACTGCATTGCACCTTTACTTTGCATTGAGCCTTTGGAGTGACTTGACATGACATCGAAAGTCTCGGAATATCTCCCAAAACTAAATAGGATCTCATAATAGAAAGAGCATCACTAAGCATTTGGATATAAGTATGTTCAATATTCATGCTACCAACATGCTGCACCTGAGTCATTCTAAATACCTATAACGCCGCGGAATTGCGTCCAAATTCATCTAGTCACACATAACCTAACAGTCACCCTGCCAATTCTTGCTGATCCAATCAGCCATAAGGTACGTAAATGTACCATCTTGATATCGCTCAACATGGCCATCATTAAAATCACCAGCTCCAGCAAGCTTCAAAGCAGGGATGATCCAAGGCTGGAGAAAGTCAAGGAAGACAAAGTCAACTGTCTCAGGCTCGCCATCCTTGGGCATGGCAATCTCAGCCTGAATACAGTTAGGTTGTTGATATGTCTTGACGGGCTCATGAATAGTATCATCGCCATCAGTGCCGATATCATCGACGGTAGTGTAGCCGGCTATCAGATCAGGCTTATCGAAGAAACTTCGGAGTTCAAGGCGCGAATCTTCTTCATCATTCTTGTCTGCCTCGAATTGGGCCTTGAGAGCGGGAGCAGGGAAAGCTTGCTCGGGCATGGCCATGTACTTGGCATCAAGGCCGTTCTCAGTAAGGATTCTTCCCGCACTGTTGAGAAGAGAGATGACCTTGGAAGCAGCCTTGTATGGGACATCGGGGATGTAGCTAAAGCCACTGGTAAACGGGCTTATGGCATAAGTGGCGTCTCGTGTGAAAGCTCCCTTGAAAATGTCGAATCGAATGCCACCAGTGTTGAAGAGAGCTAATCTCGGCTTATCCTTGCGATCCTTTCGGGTGACGATATCGGGCAGAACCTGGCTTGAGATCCAGTGGTAGATACTGTCCTCGTCAGTGTGCTTGGCTCGCGTCATCCAGAGCGTCTTGGGCGCGCAGCCAAACTTGTAGTCGAGCTGAAGTGCACTGCGAGCACGAGTAATCGCCTTGCTGACTCTCTTGCCATGCTCAGTAGGGAAGGTAGTCTCATTGAGGCCAGTGTGATAATGCAGGCCGTAAAGATTGTTGTCGATGTATCGACGGGTGAAAGTGGGAGAAGCCGCTGTCTTGACTTCCTTGGTGCCCTCGACACCCTTCTTGATGCCGTCGATCGACATCCATCCAATAGTCTCGAAGTAACGACCGCTGGCCATAGCAAAAGCGCCGGAGTCGTACTGAACAGCATCGCGAACGTGCGCATGACCGCCGAAAATGGCGATAGGGATATGCCAGTTCTGTTTACGAATGGCAGTAAAGATAACCTTGAACTCCTCCATGCGAAGGCCAACATGACCAATCACAACAAAGAGATCCGGCTTCTCTCGGATTGCCTCCTGGAACCAATCCTCCTTAATGGTCTGCTCAACGGGCTGGACAACGGTGTTGTTGGCATTTCCGGTAAAGTCAAAGAGGAAGCCCATGGCCACAATGTTGAGGCCCTGGTTCTTTGTCTTAAACTTCTTGTAGCGTGGAGCCTGAGGAACGCGATCGCCGGTCTTGAAGTCGATGTAGTCGAGGTTCGAAGCTAGGTAGCTGTTCTTGTAGTTGGGAACAGTGGTATTGTGTTCCATATCAGCCGAGTAGGCCTTGTAGAGCTCATGGTTGCCGGTGCACATAATGTCGACATCGGCTTCGGCGTAGATATCATATTGGAAGAGGCCCTTGGGAGTTGATGCATCGTACAATCCATTTCCTTCGACGCGATCGCCTGTGTCGACGACTAGTAGATCGGCGCCTTGGTTATCGGCTTGGTCGCGCATATGTTTGGTGAAGGAGATGTAGTCACCCCAATCGGCAGAGTATTGAGGCCTAAGACATCAGCCACAGCTTGTGATAGGGTGAATGGAGAACATACTCTTGAAAGTGACCGCCAATCCAGCCATGTGTGTCAGTTGTGTGGATAAAGTTAATCTGACCCCAAGTGAGGTCTCTCATGGGACCTGGGACAGGCGCGGCAGCTCCAGGTTGCGAAGCGCGAGCTACAGCGACCAGCGCCGAGCCAGCAGCAAGTGTTTTGGACCTGAGAATCATCGTGACCAGTACAGAAAGTGATGAATGTTGATGGAGATGTAGAAGGAAGAATGAATGACTGCCGAGTTCGGCATGGGAAGTATGATAAGGTAGCTGGACGCTAGCATGACGTGGGAGGGGACCCTGAGGGACAACAGGGCTGCGCAATCGATGATTGGATGATGTCGGCACGTTGATGCTTAGCAAAGCAGATCTGGCGAATAGGAAATAGGGAGAGTCTCCCCGCAAGGGGTCATGCACCAACGATAGCGCACATCAGCGGGCCCTCTGCCTGAACCACGAGGACGCGCCATCATGAAGCATGACCCGTGACAGGACATGACACAGATGTTATGAGGCTGACAACACTAAAAGGTAAGACTATAATGTGTTTGTATCTTGTATTGGGCATCAATGAGGTGTCTGAGAGGAGTATAAAGAGCAGATGGCCCAAGGAATGAAGGTGATAAAATCGACTGTCCTACTCATCATGACTCTTTAATACATGGATCAGATAGACGAGACCAACCAAGTCATTCATTCAGCTCGCTACCCCTACCTCACCGCCAATAGTTCCATTGCTAAACAGGCCCCTAGCAACAGCCGGAAAGTTCAGACCAGCCTCTTCTAACACTTTACAACTTCCCTAGCCTAGGCCTCTTACACACAACATCAATCCGTATCTCGCGAAACAAACAAACTGCGGCTCAAAACTATTGCCAATCTGGGATGATACTGCGAGGCCAAGCGATGCCTTGCTGACCACAACACTTGATAGGCTGAAGCTCTGTTAGAGTGGATCTTTGCTCGCCGGTACGAGATACGAGATGCATCCGGATGCCCCACTTACGGCCGCTGTGCCTCCCGGGTCCCGGTATATGAACGGGCTTGAAGACCGGCTTTGAAGGTGAGTTGGATAGTTTATATAGAGTCTTACTGCGATAGTAGTCTCTCTATCGATTTATCTCTTGTAAAACAACATCTCGAATCTTTGATATAGTACTTTGACCGGTCGGAGGCCTTTGTGTCAGCATATCGGACACCGGAGCATTCTCTACGCCGCCCTAATATATCTCTATCGTCGAACCACGTTGAAGCAGTTCCCCTTTTCTATAGTAATCCAGTCACTGGGACGGATGACATCTTATATCAACATGTCGAATACTTCGAGATCTCCATCAGCGACAGATTACGGTAGACTCCCCCACTGGAATCACAGCGAGAATAAGGCACACGCTCAGGTGGTAGCAAGATGATACTGACAATACCTAACAGATACTTCGAACATCGAAACCGTTTCAAAGAAGCTCAACCTAAGTTCTGAAATGGACTGTCGGAATCTCTTGCTGCGAGATCTCACAGCCCTACCAGTACGCGAGCCACTAGCGCCCAACTCAATAGCTTCCCCGACACAACCACCACTCATGTCTTGTATGTGGTATTCTACCCCGAGAAATGAGAAGTGACTAATTCGAGCTCAGGCAGAGACTCGGGCTCAGACAGTACCACGAGAAATAACGTCTGGATTGCAAGGACAGTACGAACAGCCATGTCTAGTATTTTGTCTAAGCCATGAACAAGAGAGCATGTCAATAGTAGACTAAATCGGGGCTAAAGAAAACGTTAATTTTATTTGCACGGACTTACAACAGCATTGCACAATTGTGAAAAGTGTGACAAAGTAAAAAGCAGTGATCAAGATCCCATGTGATGGTTTTTCGGCGAATTTGTCTTGGTTACCCCCACGTGGTAATCCACTAAACCGCCATCCTTCAGCTCACACGAGGGCGAGCCCAGACTTTTGGTGACCCTCCTACAGGTGAGATATTGAACGCCACAATAGCTATGATTTTCAGCTGAGATCGACAGGATATCGTCTCTATTTCCCATCTTTCCTTTATCTATTTTTTTTGTTTTGCAGTGAGTATTTTTGACTGAAGTATCTCCGTAGAGCTGCCGGACAGAGCATCTCATCTCCGTTTGACGTGACACCCTTTCGCCTGTAAGCACTGTAACATCCCCTGTTGCTTCCACTGAAGCTTTGACCCTCCCGGCCGGCAGCCGCCGCGAACTTGTTCCCCGACCCGCCCGCCACCCAGGATTAAAGAACCACCATGTCGAGGAGGTTTGACCACTCCTGGTAAAGCACCGCTTCTTGGCTCCCGATAACTTCTGGGACTAGAGCCAATCGAATGCTTGAAACATGTATAGCTTGTCAAGCTTGTCTTAATCTGGCTTGGTAGCAGAAGTGCAACCAACAGAAGGAAGAAAAAAATTCAGATGATTTGACCCGATGGGTTGGGACTGGGTTTGGCGCAAAAGTACAAGATGCCGCCATCTGCGTTCTAGTTCTTTTGTCTTGCCTTTCTTTTTCACTGATCGTCGCTGCTTTAAACGGTGTCTCCGTTGTCGATCACTCAACTTAATCGCCTCGGGGCCGACCTCAAATATCTTTACCCCTCCTCCTCCCTCAGCTCATGTTGACCTCTCGTACATCAACCTCCTACCATCTATACCTCTCGGCACATTGTTACATGTGCCGTGTCAGTTCATAAGAACTCAGCGAGCGACTTTGAGTCTTTGCGCTTGCTGCATTGGAGACGATAGAAAGACTTCATTGCGAAGATACCATTATTGCTTTGCGATAGGTTTACGAGGTATGCTGCGACATCAGCGCGAGCGCAATTGGATGCGATGACTAACATTGCGTGATAGAATATTCTACGATACCCTCGAATAAACCTTCGACATGTCGGCGCAACAACCCATCACCGTCGGCGACTCCAAGGGCCCAACCGCCTACGAAGCCACAGCTACCGCCAACGCGCCTTCTACAACCACTAACGAAGATGCCGCCGTCAGCCAGGGCATTCACACCCTCGAGGTCAAGTCCGTCCACTGGTACAGCTACCTGACCACCGTCGACTTCTGGATCGTCCTCGCTCTCGGCCAGGTCCTCGCCCTGTGCATTACTGCGACCAACACCTTCACCAGCTTCCTCGCCGAGGCGGGCACCAACATTCCCGCCTTCCAGACCGTCTTCAACTACATCCTCATGTTCCTCATCTACACACCTGTGTTCCTCTACAAGGACGGTTTCCGGGGCTGGTGGCAGATTGCTGTCAAGGATGGCTGGAAGTACCTTATCATGGCCTTCCTGGATGTTGAGGGAAACTACTTTACTGTTTTGGCATACCGATATACCAACGTTTTGTCCGCGCAGTTGATCAACTTCTGGGCTATTGTCTGCGTCGTCGTCATCTCCTTCTTCCTTCTCAAGGTCCGCTACAGAGTCTTCCAGATCATTGGTATCTTGGTCTGCTGTGGTGGTATGGGTATCTTGATTGGCAGTGATCACATCAGCGGTACCAACGGCGGTAAGGGTCTTGACATGGTCAAGGGTGACTTGTTCGCTCTTCTCGGTGCCACCCTCTACGGTACTACCAACGTTTTCGAGGAGTGGCTCGTCTCCCGAGCTCACTTGTACCACGTCCTGTCTTTCCTTGGTCTCTTCGGAATGTGCATCAACGGTGTCCAAGCTGCCATCTTCGACCGCGAGTCCTTCGATAACGCTACCTGGAACGGTAAGGTTATCGGCTGGATCATTGGTTACACTCTGTGCCTGAACCTCTTCTACATCCTGGTCCCCATCATGCTGCGCATGGGAAGTGCGGCCTTCCTCAACATTTCCCTTTTGACTGCCAACTTCTGGGGTGTCATCATCGGCATCCGAGTCTTTGGCTACACCATCCACTTCCTGTACCCCATCGCCTTCGTTCTCATTATCGTTGGTCAGCTCACCTACTTTGTCACTGGTAGCATGCTCAGTGATTCCAAGAAGCCCTGGCTGGGTGATAACCAGGAGGGTGGTGTTCTGGGCTTCGGCACTGCCAAGCTCAAGGCTCTCAATGCTGCGCGTAAGGCGCAGATGGAGGCTGAGACTGGCAACAGCGATTCCTAAATGCTGAAACGATCATGCAAATGAATATGGTGAGAGGTTGGAGTCGGATTGTTGGTCATCCAGTTCTGGATTTCTTTTGGTTAGATACCCTGGATGATTAATAGGTTTTACATGCTGTAGAGCAATGATGAAAAGATAGTTATTACAATTAATAAAACAAACGATTATGGCATTTCTCATCTATCGCAGTAAAAGTCGCCACCAGTAATTGGCCTTAAACTATCGCCAATACAGCTTCTACTTATTCGCACAGAAAATACTGCGCAAGGCATAGGTGCCTTACCTCCCTTCCTATATACATACACACCGACCCATCCACGCATACATAGTAAGTCAATCAACCCATGGTCTCCTCCGGCATAATACCATTTCTCCATTAACTGTTCGCTCTTAGGCTCTTGGATGGTAGGCTCTATTGCAAAGGTAGATTGGCCC
Source organism: Fusarium tanahbumbuense (assembly GCA_012977735.1). Classification (NCBI taxonomy): domain Eukaryota; kingdom Fungi; phylum Ascomycota; class Sordariomycetes; order Hypocreales; family Nectriaceae; genus Fusarium; species Fusarium tanahbumbuense. The sequence goes on from JAALXH010000223.1 coordinate 52,839, forward strand.
AGTAACAGGTTTGGCTTGTTGATATGGCTGTGAACTCACTCCGGATTAGTACCGATTGTACATGTTAAAATGGTCATCCTTATAATGCTCGTCCCTTATTCGTCCTTTATTCATCTTCATTCGTCCCTGGTTACACCAGTCAAGCTTTAGGCTATTATTCACCCCTTACGAGCAAAATAAACAATGTTCGTCTCAACATGTCTGACAGCGGCATGCATTCTTCCTGCGACAGTACACGTTAACGCAGGTGGACGACTTGGATCCAACGGCATCGCCTTCTCGATGACTTCAATCATTGTCAGGACGGCGGCGATGCTGTATCCCTCGAAGGGATATTCAGGAGGATTCTCGGGATCGGCCAATTTGTGCCTCGCACGCATCAATCCCCCAAGCGTCCGAGAGGCGCAGCCCGAGTCGTGCCCTTCGGGGCATTCGGTCTCGTTAAGCAATGCCGCCTGTACATCGTCTAAGTTGTTGAACAGATAGCAGATGAAGTCTCTTCTTTCCTGTTCGATTCGTTCTGCAAATTGTCAGAGATTTTCTTGGTTGGATGGTGGATGGACCCTTTGGTACCTAGAACACCTCCAAGGGGGACGTCGGATGTATCGATCTGTGATAAGCCTTCGCTGTGTCGGAAAACGACTCGTGCCATTCGGCTGAATATCGTCTGGTCTGAGAAAACCCAAGCAACATACAAACATAACAGAGCCTTCTTGCGCAGTGTGTTGATTGCGGTGTTCACCAGAGGGTTCTGGTTCAGCCACTTGTCGAAATACACGTACAGAGCGTCGTGGCACTCGTAGTAGTCGATGATAGTAGCGATCCGGGTTAGAAGCCCGAGAGTTGGTTCGTCCGGTATTCCTCGATGGCGTCCATGAATAGCATCCAAAATGATAACAAATGCCAACGCATCCCATCCAGTTGCGTTTATCTGTCGAAGTGACTGAAAAGATGTTGCCTCCTTCCAAGGCCCTTCAAGCATGACCCGAAAGGTGCGAGAGGCAAGTATGAGATGTCGGGAAGAGACTCGAATATGGACCTTGCAGTCTGAAGGGGTCTCTCTGGCGTAGAGCTTGTTAAGGATTTTATATCGACCAATACAGGGCGAGTTTTCGAATTTGGGACCGTGGAGGTCTGTATCAATAATGTCAGTGCTTAGCTGAAGACTTGGAATGATGTCTTGCTCGTTCGGTTTGTTCAGGACCAGCTCGGTATCACCACCGGGATCGATTTCGTACGTGATGAAGTCCATAGTCCACTGAATTTGATCTGGCTCTTTGACGGGGATTGTTGTTATGGGTTGAAAGAGGAGAGTACGGCGGACCAGAGGTAGGTCTGGTGAAATCTTAGTAGCTACCTAGGTACCTAGGCAGTCATGTGGGAGGTATGAATGATTGGTTTGTGGGATTGCGTTGCGTTGATATGCCACTGCCTGTCACTGTCATGCTCAAAGCTACGTCCACTGCAAGATATGCGGCGGCCATGAAATACCCATCACTTTGTAATCTACCTAGCTTCGTTCTTTCCAAACTAGGTGTACGCAGTCAGGTGGGTGTCAGAAGAAATGTCCTCCAAGACTTAGGCTATAGAAATAAAGTAGACTAAATGCTGGGCTAAGCTGGCATGAGGTGATCAAATTGTTTCGTCTATTATGCTCTTGGGGGGCCAATTCTTATGACACCCTGGGGCCAGTCCAGACTCTAGCAAGCCCACGATATGCCCTCGCCGCTCTCTGGGGTCGCATATTTCCAATATGACAGCATAGCTCAACCACCTTCCTTCGCCTTTACTCTTGGGTGGTCAAATCAAAACTCTTGATATCATCATCAATTCCTTTAAGGACGACCGCCATTCGTGAGTGGATAGTGCATGAAGAGGGGCCTTGATGGTACCCGTTGTACGAATCCCACGAATTACGATTGTGATGATCTTGTCTCGGAATGGGGAATTTAGCTATTCGCTCCTTCAAGCTCGAAATGCTGTGGCCGTTGTATGGAGACTCAAGTGGCGGGTCAAGAAGTGTGAGCTTGTGTGCCTCTCGCATCAAAATGCCCAGCATAGTGGCAGAGCAGATGGAATCCCCAGCCCCCCGGAGGCAAACCTTCTCTTCTGTGAGTGTTTTGCGAAGATCGTCTAAACCGTTGATGAGTTTACCGATGAGTTCTTCTCTTTTGATTCCGATGATATCTGTTTTGTGTCAGTGAAAGGATACGAACTGTTGTTGCTTTCAACTGACCAACAATCCCACCCACGGGAAGATCGAGTGAATCGATCTCAGAAAGCCCATCGGACTGTTCTAGAAGCATCTTGGTTATAAGGGAGATGACGTCTTTCTCAGAGAAGACCCAAGAGGTGTAGAGCCAGAGAAGAGTGCTCTGGCAATATTTGGTAGGTACTGCACAGGCTGCGCGCAGAGTAGCCATCCAGATGTCGCTGATAAGCTGCACGCTCTCATGGAATTCATAGTAGTCGACTATGGTAGCAATTCGAGTCAACAGACCGAGGTTGGTGTATTTGGGGATGTCGCAATGGCGGCCGTGGATGGCATCAAGTACGATTGCCAGTGCTGCTGCGTCTCAGCTACTTGTCTGAATCAGCCGAAGGCCAAATAGAAGGCCCCCAGAAGAGCTCTCGCTCCAGCCCCCCTCGAGCATATTGCGGAATGTGCGGGAAGCGAGGATCAAATGGCGAGAAGAGACACGCATGTGAACTTCAGTGATATCAGTGGCAGATGCGAAGGGCACTTCGCTGGCATCTTTAACCACTTTGTTGAAGACCTCGTATCTTCCAACAAGGGGTGGGTTGTCGAACGCATCAATGCTGTTGTTGTCTTTAACCCCCTTGTCGATGACGGGTACGATGTTCTGACTGTTGGGGTCCTTCAAGACAAGATACATGTCACCGCCTGGGTCGATTTCGTACGTGATGATCGCCATGATAGCCAAATATTCTCCTTTTCGTTGTGCTTCTTTGGACAGTGATGTTCAGCGTGAACTTGCTAGTAGTGGGCGACCAAATGATGATCTCTATTGTATTAGAAATTAGAAAGAGATAAGCGGTGAAGTTCAATAAGAGATTGTTTGAGTCTGTTTGCTATATGTACGTCAGCTAATCTGCACCTATGCGTTACTGAAGCCCAAATACTATGCGGGAGGCCTTCCCATGGTGGGTCACCACAAAGCCTCACTGCTATCTCATTTCACACTCAAAATGCCCAGGTAGCTAGACAGAAGACTAATGAATGAAAATAGGTGCCTTCAATCTGATCATGGTCTGAGTGGTCGTGAGGTTCTTGGGACGATGAAAGGCGAGGGCCAAGAAGGTCGGGATTGGGATTGGGATCGGGGGGCTATACTTGAAGTCCCTTTAGTGCAGTAATGAACTAAGTATTGTTGATTTTCATTGTTTGCATTATCAAACTGAAACTTTTATCACACTTCGAGCCAAATTTTGGACTTTGTCGTCTATTTGCTAGAAGAAACCCCATTTCTTCCTCCTTCGTCTCAAGGGATGGTGGAGTTGGGAGATCATGGCCCTCGATAGTCTTCATTCTGTAACTATTACCCAAGATTAGAACCCAAGATTAGATTGACCATAGACTTGGAATGATCACATGAAGGAAATCCTTACGTGATGTAGAGCTACAATATAGACGTCTTCCGGTATAAGTAAGGGGGCACCATTCAACTGAACTATCGAGTAGAAGCAGCGTAAGATATTAATCTTCTAAGTTAAGCTACAGAAATAAAGTAGTCTAATTGCTAGCTGAATCTTGCATAAGATAATCAAATTATTCTATCTCTTATGCTATCAGTAGCTAATTCTTGTGATAACCTGACGCTGGCTTCGGTGGATCTTTGGATACCCAGCTGTCCCAGAAAGAAGCTCTGTAGGTACCTGGCTAGGAGTTTTCCTATTACGTGGTGGAAAGAGATCGTCGGCGAAAGAAGAGAAAAGATTGCTTGTCTGTTTGCTTTATGTGCATTGATTCACTGCTCTTGAATATCCGTTTTGACAGTGACAGTGACTGCCGCTGCCAAACATTCCTAGCAGACAACAGCTCCAACCAAGGCTTCAATCAACTCTCCTCTCCTCTCCTCTCCTCTCCTCTCCTCCTTTCTTTTTCCTTTCACAATTTCCTTCTCACTGTCACCTCATTTTTCCATATACTAAACTGCACTTTCTCTATAAGATACTATATACAAACGCAGCATCATCTCGCGGCTCGATGCCGTCAGTCCTTCACGCAGTCGATCCCGACGGGGACCTCATTGTGGTCTTGAAGGAACCCAATACACAGAGAGTCATTCCGGATGTCTATCTTCCTCCTCCCAAGGGATCTGAGAATCCAGGCTTTATTCTCGACCCCACCCAAGTGTTAACAAACTTCGATTGTTCTGATTTTCGTTCAACGGGGGACCAGGGTAAGACCACTCCTTGAGGACTGCGAGGGATATATATAAATAACGGGCTGTCTCTACAGATGATGGAAGCCCACTCGAAATTCGATATCGAGTGTCGTCTCGTCATTTGATGTTGGCCTCAGCGACTTTCAAGAAGATGCTCAGTGGCCCATGGAAAGAAGCTTCTCCTGGCGATCAAGAACCATCAAGCTCGGAAGTTTCTCGCAGTCCCTGCATCCGCATCCGCGAAGTCTCAGCAACCGGATGGCATGCCGATGCTTTGTTGACAGTCTTCAAAATCATTCACAGCCAATGCTCCGAAGTTCCTTGTGTTGTTTCCCTCAAGTATCTCACCAATGTGGCTCTTATTGCCAACTACTATCAATGCGCTGGGGCGCTGTCCCTTGCGGTACAGTTGTGGATTGCGCAGGGCTACGGGTTGAAGTTGTTCAAGGAGTCCGGCCTCCCATATGGAACGAAGCTCATCATGTGGCTTTTCATTGCCTGGGTATTCTCCCAACGCCCTTTGCCTGGTAATGCGGCGCATCAGGGCTTGCTTTTTGCGGCGTCCCGTAGTGTGACGCACGAAAGCTACGGACTGTCGTATATCGAGACTTACGACCTTCCGATCGGTGGACTCCTCGCTGATCTTGAGAAGAAGAGATTGAATGGCCTCCGAATCCTTACTTATGCACTGAGCAACATGAACGAGATGGTGAAGCGCAACGAAGTAGGTTGTGATAACCACCGATGCAAAGCGATGGTTCTTGGTTCACTGGAACTGAATCTCGAAGAGCACCCCGAGTTGGCAGTCGAAGATGGAAACTACGATGGACTGTCTATAAAGGATGTCATCAACGCGGTACAAGACGAATTTGGACCGAGCGAAGACGAAATGCAAGATGGCATGCATCTGTGCACCCCCAAGTCACTCATGAAACACATCATCAAAGACGTCCAACGTGAGATCGGGTTTAGCCCTGACTGGCCGGTTCGCAAAGGGATTATGCTCTGGTGATAAGAGGAGTAAAATAAAGTAGTCTAAATAATGATCTAAGCTGATTAAAAAGGTCTAAACTCCTTTACTTCTTAGACTGGCAATCGGGTTACTTTATTTCTGTAGTCTAAGCCTTAGAAGATCAATATTTCACGCTACTTCTACTCTATGGATCAGTCGAATGTTCTTCCCACAATCATTGTCAGGTAGCTTACCAATGTTATACCACACATACTTCAGTCCAACAATCGGTGCAAGGCAATCGGCAAAACAAATATGAAGGCATAATGTTGTTACTCTCGACGTACAGAAATCTAAAACGCTTGCTACAAACCCAATCAAATCAACCCGTCACCTTGACCGTCGAAGCAATACTTGGTACACCATTCTTATCCATGACGAACAACATCCAGTACCCAGGCAGCGCAACGCCGGGATCAGACGGCACTTGGAACGAGTAAGTATTCTTGCCCGCATTTGTCAACGTCAAGGGTACACGACGCTGATCGCTGTTGACAGTATGTGTCGCTGTTCCGTACCGGACGAGAGAAGCCTGTGCAATAGCGCCGTTCGTCTGAACAGTAACCGTTCCGCCGACTTTTACTACAGAAGCAGACACCGAGATGATCTTTGGCCTTTTGGCTAGCTTTCCCTTGGAGTCAAACAAGTATGGAGGACTGTATAGCTGTGCGTCGAAGTGGTTCGTGTCGCAGCCACCGCAAAGACCGCCGCCGCCGTTGAAGACGCGTCCATCGGGAAGGAGAAGAGCAATGCTATGATATGTCCTCACGATGTTGTTCGGCTTCATGAGAACGAAGCGATCTTCATCTGGGAGGTAAATTTCTGGCTCCAGCACGGGCGTCGTATCGGCAAAGGGGATGGCATACTGCTGACCCCCTGTGATGAAGACGTTTCCGTTGGGAAGAACGACTGAGCTGTGGAAGACGCGGGCGTGGAAGAGACCTTCACTTGCGTATGAGACGGTGGCCTTGGTACCTGGACTTCCAATGGTGATGATATGCGAATCAGCCGTGGCATAAGAGTCTTGATAATCGGGAGTTCCACCATTGGTAAGAATCTTCCCCTTGACAGCATCGAACATGACAGCGTTGCCACACATCGCATCAGGAGCAACGCCACGATCCGATCCTCGCTGTCCAGCACTCTTGACGTTCCCTTCTTTGCCATCAGTATAATACCAGTTCATCGCGGTACTAGGACCAGCCTGGAATACTGTCCCTTTCTTCCAACCGAACAACCAAGCGTGGTTATCAGACCGGAACAAACCCTGGACATCGTCGGTGAGCATCTTCTGCACGTCGGCCTTGTTGAGCAAGGTCCAAGTCTTCTTCTTGGCATCATATACTTCACCATTCTTGAAAGACTGGCCGCCACTCCAAGATCCGCCGATGGTGAAAACCTTGCCGGTAGAGGTTGCCGCAGAAGACTGGTATCCCCGAGCGACTTGCATATCTGGACCAGGAATCCAAGCTTGTTTGACAGGATCAAAAATGCTTGTGCGTTCAGCGTTGTTGCCGCCTGTCACGACAAGTTGGCCGTTGCCATCGAGTGAAATGCCAGGGCAGAACATGTCGTGATTTGTCTCAGTCACCTCCCTCTCGGACACCAGATCAGTAGCTGGATCCCAGGTTGAGGTCAGAGTCAGACCACCTGGGCCTCCATCCATGGTATCACGAGCCCATGACGACCAGATGAGAACCTTTCCAGTGTTGGGATCGACAGTACCGGCTACAGGGATGACTGGAAAGTTGATGGTCGGTCCCCAGGCTCCCAAAGTAGACGGCTGAGGGGGCACATAGTCATTCGCTTGAAAGACGTTGAGCTCAGCAATACTAGTCCACGGGTTCCCATTTACCTCTGTGATAGCAACAAGCCGAACATAACGTGCAGGCTGGGTATCAAAATTGGCATACTTGGTCGTCCAATCCGCATACCACGTCCCATAAGCAACAGGCGAGCCCCAATTCTTCTTATCCTTGCTCAAGAAGACCTGATGCTGGGCAATATATCCATTCTGCGAACCATCTTGTCTCGGAAGCATAGAAATTCCATTCACATTATAAATCTTTTTCATATCCACAGTGATCATATGAGGCGGCGCAGGCTCACTCCCCTCCCACTGCGTATGCCACATAGTATCCGCCTTCCCATCAATCGCATTCTTGCACCCATCCCCCTCGTGCACGCTATCGCACGTCACGCTCCATTTGTCACGGTCTATTGCCATGCTTGCGAACGGCGCAGCTGCTCTCAGACTCAGTAATTGTTCTCTTTTGTGGGGTGGGGAGAAGGGGGTGAAGAGGGAGTCACCGACCTTGGTTCTCAGATGGGGCTTGGGCTTAACTTTGGAGCTGGATTTGTTGCTTCGCTCATTAGCCTTGGGGGGAACGGCTTGGATGTAGGCTTTGTTTAGCTTGGGAGGTTCAAAGGGCTTGTAGTAGCCAGGACCGTTCTTGCCGCCGCCTTTGGCGCTGTTTGGGTCGAAGGTTGAGCCGGATTGGTGGGTTGTGACGGCTCGTGGGTGACGGGGTGCGCTGCTTGACTTTTTGGAGGCAGTGTTTGAGGACGTGGACTTTGAGTCATCGGCTTTGACAGGGTCGTCCTTTGATCCCTTCTTGGAAGTGGACTTGGTGGAATCGTCATCGCCAGTATGCTTGCCTTTGCCTTTACCTTTGCCCTTGGATGAATCGTCGGAGGGTTTGGGCTTGGGGCTTCCGGTGGAAGAAGAGTCCTCGGGCTTGGTACGTGACTTGACCGCATCGTCGTCACCAGAGTGACGACCAGATGTTGGCTTTGCAGAAACACTCGTCGAGGCGGTGGAAGTGGTGCTAGCAGTAGAACTGGTACTCTTGTCCTTGTTCTTGCCCTTCTGCTTCTTCTTCCCACTTGAGCTGGAGCCAGACTCAACATCGTCATCACCAGAGTGCCGGCCAGATGTTGGCTTTGCAGAAACACTAGTGGAGATAGTAGAAGTGCTGCTAGCAGAAGTGCTCTTAGCAGTAGCACTAGAAGAAGTGCTCTTATCATCATCACTCTTGCCCTTGTTCTTGCCCTTCTGCTTCTTTTTTCCACTTGAGCCAGACTCAGACTCAGAGTCGTCATCACTGCCATGCTTGGCTGTCTTGACGGTGTCATCCTTTGGCTTTGATCCTGACTTGGGCTTGCTTGATTTTGAGTTGGTGGACAATTTCTTGGATGATTTGGTCTTCGGGGCGGATTCTGGCATGTCGATAGGGAGAGGGCCAGTTTTGACGTATGAAGGAGCCATCATCGGCTCCATGTATGCCACTTCAGTTCCATCGAAGTCGGGGGAATCAGTATTCTCAGGGGACTCAGTACCCTCAGGAGCATCGGGTTCCTCAGGCTCATCGTCAGACTGCTTTCCTGAGTCATCGTCAGACTCCTCCTCGGCGTCGTCGTCGTCAACATCATCAGAACCATAAGTCTCTCCAGTCTTGACACTCCTGCGAACAGAAGGTAGCTTCAGTCCAACCTTGGGCGTCCAAGCTCCGAAAGGCATCGAATTCTTGGGCCCCGAGTTGGCGGCCGGGGCTGCATCGGCTTTTGGCTCATCTTGGGTAACTTGCGTAGAATACCCGATCTTTGGAGAGACAAAGCCAGGAAGGGCGATAGCGTCAGTGCCTTCGGAAAGGCCCAGGCATAGTGTCAAGGCATACACGGGTTTCATTTTGACAAGGAGCGACAAAAGATTGGTGGTCAAAAGAGATTGGGTATAATGCTTTGTCGAACCGAAGAGAGTCGGAGCGCGTCTTGACAATTCATTTTATAAAAACAAACGTCAAAGATGTTGGCTGATGAAGCTATTCTAGATGCAGGTACCAGGACCTTGCATAGGTTTAAACTTTAGCCTTGTAGATCAAGCGAGGCGCTGGGCAGGAATGTAGATGGACTCCCGATTCCCGGCCTGGACCGTCTATGTCATTCCTTGATAGACATGTCTTAGCTATTCCCGGCCAATAACTAAAGTTTAATAGTATGTGTTTCTTGGTTTTATACTTTATTTCGGACGACGCAATGGGTCTTTGGAGACTTACATCGATCTTGACGGCTTTCATCGCACGCAAAAGCGGCCGCCTTGATAGATTGCAGCATACTCTGTTGGACGCCGATGCCCGGTCGTAGTATGTATCAGCGTGGAATGGAGCGGAGTTTGGTTACTGTCCGAGTCCTAACTGTCAGACAAACGGCACTCACTTATTCCTTTGAGCCCTTTGCCTAACTCACGATCGTTCCTAGAAATTGCAATGCTGGTGGCTTTTGATGCCCTGAGATCAGGGTTCAACGGTGATACCGAGCAGTTGGTCCTTGGTACGTGAAGACCAGAAGCGTTCCTGAGGAGGTTGCAGGCTTGGATGCCGTGTTCCGGAGATGCATAACATGAGTGAAGGCGGTTTCATATCACATTCGTGATGGAGATTATAAATCTCTTATGATAGGTGGACTTAGTAGATGATACTTATTCGACACATGCCTGAAGCCATCGTGATCAAGACTCCTCTGGCACTTTTCTCAAAAGCCTGCCAAATGAACAGCATCTTGGTCTGTCAAGTAGACGTAGCCCAAACGAGGTACCAAGTAACTGGTGCACGTCAGACTTCACGCTACTGTGAACTTGACAGCTACTTTGCCCACAACGATAAGGCTAATCGTTGGTAACGTAGAAGAGGAAGGAAGGTGGACAGAAGGTTGAGCTTTGATCAGGGGTCCAAGCTTGGTAGTGAGTGTAAGCTTGAGGTTAGATAGGAGATTTGGGTCTATCTGGTCTAGACATGAGCTGTATGCTGTGGGAGAAGTACATGGAGAGTCATGTTGGTCGCTTTGACAGTTGAGCATTATTCGTGAAACAGGCCATCTAGCCAGTGGGAGATTGAGGAAGCATGCCGATGGCATTGAGACTGGGCTTAAACTTGTCAAGAATGCTGGGATGGCTTCTAGTTCAATATTACGTTGTTCGATGGATTCCTGTCAAACCACTTTAGTGAACGGTCGACAAAGTAGACTTTCGGGTACGTTGATATGTCCGTCATATTCGCCTATTGACTTCCGTTAAACATAAGCGCTTTACGCTGGGGTCGACTACCATCACGATTCGCAGTATGTTATGCTGCTACGGAAAGTTCAAGTCCAGTGAAGCATCGACACTTCGTAACTCGCGTTAGCCCTATGACTGTCAGCCACAGACTATCTCGTCAGCTCAGCTGTGGCAGGGCAGGACTGCATCTTGGCTACCCAGTGCAGTATGGGGACAAAACTCTTTTCATAATGACTCAGTAGTATTCATCCAGTTTATCCAATATTTAACTCCTCGCGCCAAGGGTATAAGCGTCCCATGTAAGACACATTCGCCAAATATCCAAAGCGTATCAAACATCGCTTGCTTCCAAACAGTAAAGGGTATTCTGTGTAGATGTTTATATGTAGTTCATTTACTCGGTTCACCTCCCTTCAACAGTCCAACCTGTCGATCATGTTCACTCCTTAGTTGCTTCTCACCTGTAGGAACAAGAGTCTTTTCTTCCAATCCCAAGTGAAAAGCGGGATCACCGGCGCGGAATTTCTCACGGATGCCCTCTGTGCCGGGATGAAGTGTCGGAAGTGGTGATTCGGATGCTTTGATAGCGTCGTCTGGCCAGAGGATTCGATGGGCTTCTTCGACTGTGAGAGGTGGTTCGTCAGGTGGTGCGGCCGGAGCCGGTGGTGAGTCGAATACGGCCTGTCGAGGGGTCGTTGGGGACCCGATGCCTGTAGATCGAGATGTAGATGTGGGTGTCCCGGTCCGGGCCCTTGGTGTCCGTGCGGGGCTATCGGTGATCAGCGCCGCAAGGTCGGAAGATCCCTGGTAGTCGATTCCCCTAGTGGTTGTGCTTGTGGTAGCTGCAGATCGAGGAAGAGACCTAGTTACTGATGTCGAGTAGAGACTCTCGTCGTCGTCTTCGTCAGAGTCTGTGTAGTCTCCTTCGGTCTCAACCACGCTGTGCAGGGTGATACCGTCTGCGGTGTCAGCTGGCGTCCGCTTAAGAACCTCGGATTCCTCCCTGAGCACCTTCTCCTCGTTGGTGTTGGGGCCGATTGGGATGTGATGTTGAATAGTCGATCGTTTACGATCCATACGGAGAATGTTCCTCATAAGATAGAGCTCATGCTTCTTGTAAGTCTCGTAGTATGCCCGACTAACCATAGCTGCTGAGTGAAGATCATCCAACTCTTCCAGTTGACACATAACACGAAGGCGGATGATTTCGGGAAACTCCGTAGCGACGCTATAGGTCGGATCATGCGCAGCCATTCGATTGAGGCCAGTATTGAACTGGGTTTGAGGTTCTCGTTCCTGATGTTTTGACAGACCCCAGCCATGGCTCTTGCCGCTGATGTCGAAGAGCGTAAGACCCAGAACACTGTTGTAGATATCACTAATAGCAGAGCGGAACACTGGGCCAGGGTCGCAAACGCCACGGTGCACTGGTGTCGGCGGCGCTGGGATCCTTCTCAAAGCATCCACAATCTGTGCCAGACTTTTCGACTGCGGCTGTGATCTGGGTAAGTGAGACAGTACATCTGTCGACATGATCTGAGGTAGAAGGTTCATCTCGTTGTAAAGGAGCATCAGCCATCCCAGATTCGTGGCATCACACCAGTGGCTTCCTTTAGGACACCTCGGGGTACTCGTTAACATCATAGGAGGAAGTGCGTCTGGCGCGAAGTTGGCATTGAGCGGCGTGGGCTCAGCTTGTTCGAGGTTGTTATGTGTGGGCTCTCGTAAATATTCCCTAACCGCACTCATACAGCACTCGTGAATCTGTGCGATCTTCGCGCAACGAACAGCCCAGATCTTGTCTTTGATCTTCTGCGGCCATGGTTTTGCGTCCAACTCTTTCTCGTCAACCAAGTTCAGAATCGTAGTTTTCGACATGCGCGAGAATAGCCGTCGCAGGCCAAAGGCATAGCTGATGACCAGGAGACCATCAGGCATGTCGTCCGCTCCTTTGTGCATCCACTGCGGTAACCATTTGTGCTCAACAATGAGTTCCAAAGGCGAAGTACTCTTATATTTCATACAACACTCGGCGATAGCAACAAACTTCTCAAATTCGATTTCTCGTGGGATATTCTCGCTGTGATGATGCGCCGCATGTAGCAAAATCTCCAGGGAATCCATATGATTCAGTTCAACTTGAGGCATGCGGTATAGTTTAGCCTCAGAACCATCTTTGCAGTAGTATTTCGTTGGAGGTGATGGCAGCTGTGACGAGATATCTTCATCGTCGTAAAGATGGAGACTGCTGGAATGTCCAGCAAACATACGAGCAAAGATGGGCGATGTCTCGGCAAGCATGTAGGAGGAAACTCGAAAACGAATCGCCGGATCGCTGAAACTACATGCAGGGCCATTGTTGGCGAACTCGAGTATCGCATCGCCCCGCTGTGATATGGTGAACTCTTTTATGGTTCGGTCGGGAGAAATGCCCGATTCGCCTGTCTGAACAAGCTGTCGTATCTCATTCAACTCTTGCTTAATTCTCTCATAATCGTAAAATCGCATTTCATATTTCGGAAACTGCAAACGTCAGTTACAGCGCTTCATTGCTGACCACGATGCACTTACAAATTGAGGGTCTGCCGACATAACCCGAGTGACGCTAGCATTGCGCATCCTCTGGACAGCCTCTTTCCGGAACCTCTTATTCGTAAACAGCGCATCCACCTGTTCTTGCGTTGCATCGCGCTCGTTATTCTTGTACGTCTCGATCAGACATGTCCGACAAGCCTCGGCCAGTGACTCAAGCCAGTTCTTCCACTCGCGCACCGACGATAACCAGGCTTCGCTCTGGTGTATACTCTTCCCGACACTACCAGAAACAACCTCAGCGAGACTTCTCCCGCTGAAAGAACTTCGGGTGTCGTAGATATGGCTAGGACTTTGTGGTGAGTCAACCGCCGAATCGCGGCGCACGAGATCACCGCCATTGCGAGAACCACGGCCAAGCTCTTCTGTCAGTATAAGGCGACATAACGTAGCGCATTGCTCTTTATGTTTTGTAAAGTCTTTATAAGCCGAGTCGACGTGGTTAGGCGTCGTAGGGAAATTTCGAGGCATTCGCTGAACAATAGTCTGCAGTTGTCGGATATGCGTCTCTTGACTGTCAAGCGGGTTGGTATTATGGCCATCGGGGGATTTGGCATTAAGATCGAGGTCGGAGGTACTCGTCTCGGGCGGATGCTGACTGATTATCTTGATCTATACCGCTATATCAGCATTCGCACTTGTAATCATGAACTTTTGAAGATCAAACATACCCCTCGCCTTGGGATCTTGCCAATCAGCGATTTCCACTGTCGCCCGCCTGAGCCGGGAGGAGGCCCATCGCTGGATGTTCTCGAGACCATGTCGACCCTCATGGAGAGGTTGGATTGTTTGTCGCCGGAGGGGACGGAGTTTCGGAAGGATCGCATCAGGCTGGGGTAGAGAGCGCAGCGTCAATGCTAGCGCCTGACCACAGCATTGTCGTCAGAGCGTGGCAAAGAGGCGCCTCGCTAGAAGACTGCCGGGGGTGAAGTTGCGATGTGCTCTAGGTTGTTGTAAAGTCTGCGGTGACTTGTTTCGTAGGTGGTTTTTGAGGTCGCGACTCGACTTGTCCGTTCAACCGGGGTTGTCGGGCCTTTGGTGCAACGTTAGGTATGTGTCCCAGGGAGCCGGAACCGGATTGACAGTTCTGTCGTAATGCGAGCGTAATATTGGGGGGCGTTGAATGGGTCGTCGATAATACCCGAGAGGTTCAGATTAATCGTAATCCAGAGTTTCAGATCGAATAGTATTGTCTTCGGCTATTGCGTCGTCTAAAAATTAGAAAAGGCAAGGCAAAGCGAAAGCGAAGCGAAGACCCGGGAAACTGAATTGAGGTGACAGAAAGTGGAGGACGCTTGGGGGTACTTAAAAGGTGGGCTCCGCTCCTTCCATCCCTCCTCGATGGGAAAAGCTGGGGTTGAAAACTGGGGCAAGTGCGAGAGAGATTTTGGGCCCTTGGCGTCTAGGCCTTTGCTTTTGTTCTCGTCTCTTGTCAACTAACGTTAGCGGATAAGAAAAAGCAAGGCAAGACTCCGTCTGTCTTGGTGCGGAGACGGTGAGATATTTGAGGCAGATGATTAGGTAGAGTCCGATCAACGTAAACCGTACGGACCTTCCCGGTTAAGTAGAAGGTAAAACACGGTATAACCATAAATTATGACGGATTGTCAGAATGCCATGTCTCCTTGTCTTGTCCAGTGGAGTCCAGTAATACCAACTGCAGTCGGCGCGAAGAGGTAAGACGATTGCGGGGGAGGAGACTTGTCACGAGGTGAAGCAGGTTGTCCGTTGAACCGTCTCGTTTATGTACGCCCGTTTTATAACGGTTATCAGCAAAAGGGTTCTCATAACCCAATATGTCAATGTGGAATATGTCTGCCTACAGTCCTGTTACTATTCTGATATATGTGTTAATATCCAATTATTGCTTTTGACTCGGATATCTGACCTCCATGTCGAGATCCACCAAATCTGAGACCAAAATACGTTCACGATCGAGGTACCCGCTCAACCTCTTTGACCGGGCGATCTGGAACCAGGGTCTGCGGGAATAACTATAGTGATGTTTCCTTTTTCTTTCTTGTTTACTGTCAATTGTCAGCCTCATTGTTTACATGACTGACACGGCATAAGGATCAACAGGTGCTGCCTGCAATGTCGTGTTCCAGGCAGCTCTTATTACTCACAGCCATTGACAAGCCTCAGGGGCAGTGAGGATGCTCAAGGTCCTTCCTAAAAATACAGTCCTATAGGATTACATTATTGGAATTTCGAGGCCCTTATTGAAACTAGACGCTGGTGCTTGAGGCTTACGTTGTAGACATGGATATTTGTATGCTCATAAAGCAAATCTTATGGCTGCTCTGCTGACTTGAAATCGTGACAACGGATGATCACAGACTGGAGCTGGTTCTTTCCACTCACATACGCAAGTTATTTATTAGAATGAACAGAACGAATCAATAAGTTCTAAATGCAAAAAGGCATAGTCGTCCCTCATAACCTCGTCTTATGCTCCTCTACCAACCCTATACCACTACTTCAACTTCTCACTCTCCTCCCCAAACACAAAAACAACTCTATCCCTCCCC